>PVKP010010119.1:0-66522 GCA_004027715.1 Plecturocebus donacophilus
TAACCTTGACTTTCTGAATCCCCTCAACTGAAGTAACTTCATGCAGCCTCCAGATCTGAAAATCTTTCCCTTGTTCTAAATGCACGCAAATAGAAAGATTTTAAAAAAATAACAGTTAGGCATTTTGTGGGACTTTTTTTTTTTGATATGTTGAGTATAGAAACACATCATCACAGTTACATTTGCTGGTGGATGACTGCTCACTTCCAAAATCATCTATTCATATTTATTCCAGGGGGGTTGGTAGTTCAAGTAATCTCTAAATGATCTGCTCATGTAGGTGAGCTAATAGTCACATATAACTATTTAAATTAAAATTAATTGAAATGAAAGAAAATGAAGAATTTAATATCTTGATTACACAAGCCATATTTCCTGTGCTCAGTAGCAGTATATGGCTAGTGGCTACCATATTGGATAGTGTGGAGAAACTTTCCATCATCACAGAAAGTTTATTGCACAGGGGCAGAGACTATGGCCCCAGGCCAAATCTGGCTCCTGGCTTATTTTTGTATAACCTGCAAGCTAGAAATAGTTTGCACATTTTAAAAAGATTGTAAAGAAAAATAGAGAGACTGTATGTGGCCTGCAAAAGGCCTGTAATATTTAGTTTCTGGCTTTTTACAGAAGAAAGATTGTCAGCCTTGTCCTAGATAACAAAGCACTTAAAAGTGGATGTTTGTATAATGCAGTTTGGAATGTTGCTGCTCATGGTCAAGAATTATATTTGTCACTATGTTATGGTATGCAAGTTAGTATAATACATGGTTTATGCTATTGAGCATTAATTCAACTAAATACTGAAAACATTTTAAATATCAGTTGCTGGAAATACTTAGATGAATAATACATTTAAGGAATTAACATTTTATTGGAGGAGGTAGATGTACAAAGTTCTAACTATGGCACTAATTAGACTATAAGTACTACTAATAATGGTATTAGACACAATGGTATACGAGAGGAGAGCAGGGAGTGAAGAATTCTGACTAGGGCTGTGTTGCTTGATTGTAAAGAAAGCAGCATCTAAGTGGGACTTAAGGATGAGTAGGAATTAAATAGAGAGTCAGGGAGAAAGGTGTTCCAGGCTATGGAACTGGCAGAAGCAAATGTGTGGAGTGGTGAAAACACACAGGGCATTTGAAGAAATGTCAAATAGCTGAATGTGATTAATCATAGGATGAAGAGTAAGCGTTGTACCAGGGAAACAAATAGGAGTGAGAGTTGATATGTGGTGAGAGATGCTGATTTTCTATTACTAGGCAGTGAGCAGGCTGACTCATAGGGTCCTCAGAAGAAAGCCCTAATCTGCTGGGTACCTGAAGTATTAAATGATATGCTCATTTTTCATCCCTCTAGGGTTGGCATCTGTATTTACCAGATGTGATTAAGGGCTTTGAAGTGGCAGGAATGGTAGATTGAGGGGCATTGCAGCAATGGGAAATTGGCCTAGCCACCTCTAACAATTTAGCTTGACTTAGTACTTTTCACTTTCAATGTTGATTTGGGCACAGCAAGTCTTGTTTGGTGGGAAGAATGGATTATAATCGTGGTCACAACCAAAAAATTCTTAAGGTACAACCATAAAAATGTATATGTTGCCTGAGACTGCAGAAAAAAAATATTGAAAAAATTTCCCCTCTGCACAGCTATTGTATTGCTGAATTCCCAGGAAATCAAGCAGAGTGATAGAGTCAGTGTAAGAATCATAACACTATCTCACAGAATGGCATTGGATCTGATGAACTTGTACCTCTCCCACTCCATTTTCTGGAGTTTTATGATCGTGAACATTTGACAAAGGATTTAACCAAACCCTCTGAATTTCTAGTTTTTTGTTTCTGGGAACAAAGTAAGTAGGCTGTGAGCTTCTTAAATAATATGCATGGTTGATCCAAAACTTAGGAGAAAGATTTGGATCTTTCCCTTTGTCACATGATAACATCCAATGTTTTATTATTAGCTGCATTTGTTTAACTTTTTCATTGTATTTAAAACACAAGAGATTATCTTCTTTATCCAATGGCCACAGGGACAAACTATAAGATAGGTTGTGCCAAGTTTAGAACCTATTCAAAATTCATGGATATGAAGTTTCAACCCGAACTCAAATTTTTGGTGTCTGAGTTAATTTATATTAGGCAAACAGTAATTTCTAGGTTTTAAAAAGGAAAAACAAAATGAGAAATTTTTCTTGTAAGCATATTTTAAGGACTCTTGGATACTGTATACTTCTGAGGGGAAAAAAAAACACCAATGTTTTAAGAGAAAGCCAATAAGAAACATATGGATTAAATTGCCCTCGAAGGACAGAAAGCTTTAAAAATTAGGAGGGAATGGGACTTTCCAAAAACCTGCTGATGTTTTAAAGACCCCAAAGTTTGGAAGAAAAAGGAATAAGCCCAACACATACCCATAAAATGAATATCTTTATTTCTAACCAAAATTAATCATCATCAATTTGTCTCCTGCTATCTCTGCTTCATGGATGATGAAATGGAGAGAGTGGGTTTCTAAATCATGCCACGTGGAGATACAGGATTTAGACATCAGATGATGATGTCATATGCCCTTGTTTCTGAGTATGAGAAAAAGAAACTGGTGCAATAGTCTGCCTGGAAGTCCTAGATATAGTGTCCTGGCATCCTAGTGAACTTCTCCAATCCTCTGGTCAATTGTCCCACAGAAAAGGGCAAAGAAAATACTGTTATCCATAAAGTCTAGATTTTGGGCCACACACAAGGGGCTATAGAGTATACTCTTTATATCTTGATATACTAGTGCTGCATCACCAATACATTTAATGTATGTAAATCAGCTCTGAATGCTGTCCAAAACGTAAAAAGACAGAGAAGAAGCGAAAGAACAAGAAAACGCAGGTAATTCCAATGCCATTCTACTCAATTAACGAGATGGGAGGCCAATCTCTTCAACCTCAGGTGATCTCAATTCCTATGTAACTTTCTTAGTGAGCTCATCTTGCTTTTCTGAAAGTAATTCTAGTGATCAAATAAGCAGACATATGTGTTTATATAAAATGACCTCAGAGTGCAAGCACATACTACGGCTGCAGCTCAACTAAATAAATGGTGATTTATTTTCCAAAGATAACTGTGATGGATTCACTGAGAAACTGTGCATTGACTTGCCATGTGGCCCCTTTCTAAAGACTTTTTCAATAACAATTTTGATATCCTGCTTGTTACTTTTCTTTTGCCTTGACTTCAAAATTTAGTCCCTACGTAAGCTGGGGTCACATTTTTTTTTTTTACTCTAGCTACTGCATCAGCATTCATTTCTAGTCCTAACATGAGTTTTTGAAACCCAGTAGTACCTTTGGACTAGTGAAAATTTCCCCTCTCTGTGCATCTGTTTGTGATATACCCCACATTTTCCTCATCCCACTGACAAAAACACCTAACACACCTCACAACTGCTCACCACAAAAATCCCTAATGATCAACACGAGAGTCGTGTAACTAAATTCACCCCGTACCACGTGTTTCTGTAAACTAGCCAATACACAACCCTTGAGGGAAAGCCTAAGGGATATTGCCCGTGGACCTTAATAAGGGCGTAGGCCCAAATGCCTTTATTAAGAGGTCCACGGGTCCTGTTTTTCTCTCTCCGTACTTGCCTGCAGGCTGGGCTCTCTTCCACGTCTTCTCACTGGCCTCCTGTCGGTACCCCTGACCTCTCTGAGATCTGTAAGTAGTACATTTATTCTGTTTCATGCATTTTTGTCTTACCTTTTTGTGTCTCACCTGACTGATACACCCCAAACCAACATTTCCCCATCAGGGTTCTCCTAGAAAGTGGTTATCTTGGCTTTTGGCCCCTTGAGGTCTAGGAAAGACTCGTAGACCAAATTAAAAATAAACCATAATAATAAAAATCACAACAGAAGGAATTCCACTGTTAGCCACCTGCAGAAGGCCAGTAACTGGATGAAGACAAAGGAAATTCAGAGAGGTGGAAAACCATACCCATGGCATAGCATCATCAGTTAATGTTGAATAGAAAACATTAAAGGAAAGAAGAGATGGTTACAATACAAACACAGACAAGAGGCATGCTTTGCAGAACCCTCATTTAATTTCTTTTTTTACTTGTAAGTTTAGGGGTACAGGTTTGTTATACAGGTAAACGGTGTGCGTGCAGGTTTGTTATACAGGTAAACTGTGTCATAGAGGTTTCTTATACAGATTATTCTGTCTCCCAGGTATTAAGCCTAGTATCCTTTAGTTATTTTTCCTGATTCTCTCCCTCCTCCCGTTATCTACCCTCCAATAGGCCCCAGTATGTGGTGTTCCGCTCTATGTGTTCATGTGTTCTAATCGTTTAGCTCCTCCTTATGAGTGAGAACATTCAGTATTTGGTTTTCTGTTCATGTGTTAGTTTGCTGAGGATAATTGCCTCCTGCTCCATCCATGTCCCTGCAAAGGACAAGATCTCATTGTTTTTTTATGACTATGTAGTATTCCATGGTGTATATATTATCTTTATCCAGTCTATTATCATTGGCGGGCATTTAGGTTGATTCCATGTCTTTGCCACTGTGAGTAGTGCTGCAATGAAAGTACAAGTGCATGTGTCTTTATGATAGAATGATTTATATTCTTTTAGGCATATACTCAGTAATGGGATTGCTGGGTTGAATGGTATTTCTGTTTTTAGGTCTTGGAGGGATTCCCCACACTGTCTTTCACAATGAGAGCCCTATTTTCTATATCTGAACAAAAGACTATGAAAACATAGTGACAAAGGTTGTTATAAATTCAAAATCTGTAGTTTAAAAAAAATGCTACTTAAAAATATTTGAAGCCATCATTCATTTAAAAATATGTCAGATCTTTATTATAAGCAAAAGTAATTCTAACTTTTTTAAAACTCCTATTAAAGCTATTGAAGATACTTCAAAAATACAAAGAGTGAAGGAGAAAGGAACAAAAATTCTCTTAAGTGAAAAATCATGTGTTAAGTCTTTTAATATATGTATTACCTCATTTGATCCTCACAAGAACTTTGAAAGTTAGATCGAGTTATTACCTAAGGGGGATCAAGCAGATAGGGATGTAAAAGTGATTCAAGTTCAAGCCTATTTTAACCCCAAAGTCTTACATACAGACTTACTTTCTATATCCAGGAAGACGGAGTCTTATTTCAAGGTCATATGGGATCTGGGAAGATGTCTAAATGTAGAGCATTTCCGAATACCCCCAAGTAAAGATTAGGCTTTTCTGCATCCTATTTGCCAAACATTATGCTGGGCACCTTGTCATATTTAAGCCTGGCAGTATTATTATAGCCATCTTGCAGAGGGGGGTGGGGAGTTGGGGGGAGATAGCATGGGGAGAAATGCCAGATATAGGTGAAGGGGTGGAAGGCAACAAATCACATTGCCACGTGTGTACCTATGCAACAATATTGTATGTTCTTCACATGTACCCCAAAATCTAAAATGCAATAAAAAAAATTTAAAAAAAATCATTATACACCTCACTTTCTTTATTTGACATCAAACACTGTTGTTTTAATATCAATCACTGCTAACCTTCATAACTGATCTTCAGCATTTTTAGTGTCCGCCATTTTTCATTAGAAACAGTAACCATACTCTGATTGCAAGTCAAATGCCTTAAAGTCATAAACACACGCCCTAACAATTCTTTCATATTGAACCTGTTTCTTTGGCAAGTGCACTTAACTCCTGTTTTCAACCTCCGTTTGTCCTTGTCTGCTGTATAATCTCTCTCCCTCAGTTATTTCTTTCCACTAAAATTCTCTTTTTGTTTATTTGGTTCTTCTCTCTTGGTTATCCTTGATAAAAGTTTTTCAATTTTGTCTATCTTTTCTAAAAAACAACTTTTTGTTTCATTGTTCCTTTGTAATTTTTAGTTTCAATTTCACTTAGTTCTGCTCTGGTCTTCGTTATTTATTTTCTTTTGTTAATTTTGTATTTGCTTTATTCTTGCTTTTTTAGTTTCTTGAAATGAATTATTAGGTTGTTAAATTGTAATCTTTCTACTTTTTTAATGTAGGTATTTGTTGTTATAAGCTTTCCACTTAGCACTGATTTGCTGTATCTCACAGGTGTTGTTTCCATTTTCATTTGTTTTAAGAAGTTTTTTTTAATTTTCATAATTTCTTCGCTGACCCAATGGTCATTCAGGAGCATGCTGTTTAATTTCCATGTATTAGTACAGCCATTTTAAAGTTGATGATTAGATAATTCCATTGTATTGTTATCTCACAATTTGTTTAGACATTAACACGTTGCTAGGCATTTGCATTTATTTCATTTTGATGATATGGGGAATAAAACTGCCATGCACACAAACAAACATGTCATTATGCAAACATATATTTACATTTCTCTTGAGTAAATATTTAGATGTGGAATTATTAGGTCTTATGATAAAAGTTTGCTAAAATTTATAAGAAACTCTTAAACTGCCTTCAAAAATGGTTGTAGCATTATGCTTTCTCATCAACAACATAGAATAGTTTTAATTTCTCCATCTCATAATACTTGATATTGTCAATTTTGTAAATGTTACTTTTTCTAATGGATTTGTATTATAACTCAGTGTAGCTTTTATTCATATTTCCCTAGTGACTAATTATGTTGAGCACATTTTTATGTGCTTGTTTAACATTCACATATATTCTTTAGCACAACTGTTCAAATCTCTTGCCCAAATTTTTCTTAGTTGTCCATTTTATTATTGAGTTTGAAGATTTTTATAGATTATAAATACAAGTATTTTTATAGGATATATATTTTGCAAACATATATCCATGTGTAGATACATATATAGTTTGCAATTTTATTTATATTATCTATTAAAGAGAAAAATGTGTTAATTTTGGCAAAATATTTATTACTTTTTATTTTATACTTCATGCTTTTTATGTCCTATTTTAAGAAATCTTTTCCTAATCCTAAGTTTTGCTGTTTATTTCCTACCTATTTTTTCTTCGAGAAGTTTCATTGTTTTAAGTCTTTTATTTAGGTCTCTGATTCATTTTGACATATTGTCTGAGGTGAAAGTCAATGTTACTAGTTTTTGAAATATGGAGGTACCATCATTCTAATACAATTTGTTGAAAAGAATTCCCTTTGCAATAGCACTACTTTGGCACATTTGTCAAACATTAATAGCCAGTATATGCGTAGCTCCGTCACTATTTTGGCACATTTGTCAAACATTAATAGCCAGTATATGTGTAGCTCTGTTTTTGGACTTTGTTTCGTTGATGTATTTATCATTTCAATACCAACCTGTCTTGTTTACTGGAGCTTTAGAGTAGACGTTGAAATCGGGTAGTGTGAGTCTTCCAACTTTGTACTTCATTTTCGTAGTTTGTATGTTCTGGATCACTTGGGTTTCCAATGGATTGTGGAATGAGCTGCCATTTATTTTACAAATAAATCAGCTGGAGTCTGGTTTCTCCTCAGATCCTATAAATCTTTCAGATTTTACAAATAAATCTGTTGGGATTTTGCTTAGGAATGCATTGAATTTATAGGTCAGTTTGGAGAAAATAAACATTTAACAATATCAAAACATGATTAGGCGAATGATATAGGTCTCCATTTTTAGGTCTTAATTTGTCTTGCAGTCTTTTACAGTTTTCAATAAATTGGACTTGTGCATATTTTGTTAAATGTATTCCTATATTTTTTGTTTGAAGCCAGGGTAAATGGTATTTTAAAAATTCCACATTCTATCCTTACTAATTATTGGCCTGTTTAGATTTTTTAATTTCCTGATTTAGTCATGGTAGGTTATATGTTTCTAGGAATTTATCCATTTTTTCTAGGTTATCCAATTTGTTGATATATAATTGTTCATAACAGTCTTTTATGATCCTTTGTACTTCTGTGGTATGAGTTGTAATGTATCCTTTCATTTCTGGTTTTATATCTTTGTGTTTCTATCTTTTTTCATAGTCTAGCCTTGTCAATTTTGCTTAGCTTTTCAAAAAACCAACTCTTAGTGTTGCTGATATTTTTAAAAATGATTTTTAGTCTCTATTTTATTGATATCTGCTCTAATCTTTATTTTTTTCCTTCTGTTAATTTTAAGCTTTGCTTATTCTTTTTTTAGTTCCTTGAGGTGTAACATTAGGCAGTCTTCTTGATTTTATATATATATATATATATATATATATGTGTATATATATATATATGTATATATATATGTGTGTGTATATATATATATACACACACACACATACATACATATATACATGTAATTCTATAAACTTCCTTCTTGAGCTGCTTTTGCTGTATCTCATAAGTTTTATGTAATGCTTCAATTTTCATTTGTCTGAAGGCAATTTTAAATTTTCCTTTTAATTTCTTGTTTGACCCAATAGATGTTCATAAGCATATTGTTTGATTTTTATGTATTTGTGAATTTTCCATGTTTCTTCCTATTATTGATTTCTAGTTTCATATAATTCTGGTCAAATTCTAATCCTAAATTTGTTAAGGCTGGTGTTGTGGCCTAACACATGATCTGTCCTAGAGAACGTTCCATGTGTGCTTGAAAAGAATGTATCCTGTTGCTGTTGGATGGAATATTCTGTAGGTAACCACTAGATTCATTTGGTCTAAAGTGTAGTTTAAGTCTTATGTTTCTTTACTGATCTTCTGTCTGATCTATTGTTGAAAGTCGAGTATTGAAATCCCCTACTATTATTGTGTTGCAATCCATGTCTCCTTTGAGATCTCTTAATTCTGGCTTTATACATTTAGGTGCTCTAATATTAGGTATAATATATATATATATTTATAATTGTTATATCTTAATGGATAAAATTGTATATTTATTTACAATTGTTCTACATTATGAACTGACACCTTTATCATTGTATAATGATCTTCTTTGTCTCTTTCTATAGTTTTTGACTTAAAGTCTATTTTGTCTGATATAAGTATAATTACCCCTGTTTTCTTTTGTTTCCTTTCCCATGAAATAACTTTTTTGGTATACTTTTCAGTGTATAAGTATCCTTTAAAGGGAGGTGAGTCTTCGCAGGCAACATATAGTTGAGTCATATTTTTCTTATTTACTCAGCCAATCTATACCTTCTGTTTGAATAATTAAATCCATTTACATTCAACATAATTATTGATCAGTAAGAACTCACTAGTGAAATTTGTAAATTTTTTTCTGGTTCTTCTGTAAATCCTTTGTTCCTTCTTTCTCTATTTTTTTTTCCTTTATGTTTTTATGTTTTTTATAGTGGTATGCTTTGATTCCTTAAAAAATCTTTTGTGAGTCTACTCTACGTTTTTGCTTTGTGGTTATCCTGAGGTTTAAATAAAACATCTTGGACTGTGTTAAGCGGATAACAACTTAATTTTGATCACATATACGATTTCCACAGTTTTACTTCCTCTTCCACCATGTTTCATGTTTTTATGTCACAATTTATATCTTATTTGTATCTGTGAAAAATTTATTGTAGCTATGGTTCTTTTTTTAATAGTTTCGTCTTGAAACCTATATACTAAAGATAAAATTGATTTACATACTGATATTACTATATTAGATATTTGAGACTAATCTATGGAAATATAATTGAGTTTTATATATTGGCCCAGTATCCCACAATCTTAACCTCACATATCATTTCTAGGAGCCTTTTTGTAGACTCCTTAAGATTTTCTACATAGATGTCGATATCCTCTGTAAATAAAGTCACTTGTGATTCTTTTCTAGTCTGTGTCTGTTTATTCTTCTATTGCACTGGCCATGATATACAGTATAATGTTGAATGAAAATCATTAGAGCAGGCATTCTTGAATTGTTCGTTATCTAAGAGGGGCAGCATTCCGTCTCTTCCATTAAGTGTAATGTTAACTGTACGTTATTTTTAGATGTCCTTTTTCATATTGACAAAGATCCCTTTTATTCTCAATTTGATAAATTTAAAAAATCAGGAATAAACGTTGAATTTTGTTAAATCCATTTTATGACTATTGGGGTTTTCATAAAATATTGGTGTTTTAAAGACTCTTAAAATGAAGAATCATATTTATAGATTTGCAAATGTTAAACTCACCTTGAATTACTGGAATTGATCTTAATTAGTCATAATGTAGTATCCATTTTGTATACTACTAGGTTTGATTTGCTAAATTTTTGTTAAAGATTTTTGCGTCTATGTCCATAACAGATTTTGTTTGGTATTTTCCTTTACTTGTAATTTAAATTTTTGGTTTTAGTGTCAAGACAATGCTGGTCTCATCAATGAGTTGGGAAGGGTTCCTCACTATTGTACTTTCTGGAAGAGTTTATATAAAATTGTCATTATTTTATTTTTTTACAAGAGCACAAATCCACATTTTATTTATTGACTTTTCATTAGTTTAAATCCTTGATGGGTACGGCATCACTCAGATTCTGTGTCCAATAGCCTTAGCAGGAAGATTGCTTCAGAATTTGGCATGAGCCATGCCACTGTGTTCTGTGGGCCGAGTTACCTTTCCCCAGATTACTCTGGTTTTGTTTTGTTTGCCACCAGGAGTCACTATGTTGTTCTTTGCTTTATATATATAAGCACATCTTTTGCCCAAATAGAAGTCTGTTTCATTTCCAGCATATACACCTTCAATTTTAAGAAGACCTGTGTGCTGTCTTTGGTTCTGGAGACCCCGCTTATAGCCAGCAAAAATGGTCTTGGACCGCACAACCTTCCAGACATAGTTCCTTTTAGAAGCCTTGTTCCCAGCAGGACTCCACAGGAGCCAAGATGGTGGGAAGAATGTCATTATTTATTTTTATATGCCTTAAAAAATTTTCCAGTGAAGCCATCTGCGCTTGGAGTTGTCTTATGGGAAATTTAAAAATTATGGATGCAGTTTATTTTTTTTATTTTTTAACAGAGACAAAACAAGTTTATTCTCAGTTCAGACAGTTTACAGTGTATATTAACAGCTTGCCAGGCATTGTAGCTTATTCCTGTAATACCAACACTTCAGGAGGCCAAGGTAGGAGGCTAGCTAGAGGCCAGAAGTTGAAGACCAGCCTGAGAAACGCAACAAGACCCCTTCTGTAGCAAATATTTTAAAATTAGCTGTGCACAATGGTATATGGTATGCACCTTTAGTCCCAGAGCTACTCAGAAGACTGAGGTGGGAGAATTGCTTGAGGCTAAGAGTATAAGGCTGCAGCGAGCTGTAACTATGTCACTGCACATTAGCCTTCGTGACAGATAATCTTTCAAAAAATACATCCATTCAAAGATTCCTTCCAATCACTTCACTGGCCCACGCTCTTCATTTGTGCAAGTATTAGGGCTATGCTTTCAGCAACGTATCCCCTTCTGGGAAGGATGTTCATTGCCCATGGCGACTGTGATGCATGTGCATACCACACAGCTTTTCAGGTTACCTGTTTATTTTGTGTTGAACTTTGGTAGTTTTGTGTCTTTCAAAGAATTTGTCAGTTTCATCAAGTTATTGGACTTATTTTCATAAAATTGTTCATAGATTCCCTTTGTAATGTATGTAGGATTTGTAGTGATGTCTTTGTTCCTCTTACTGATATTGGTAATTTGTATCTTCTTTTTTAGGGTGAGAGTGTTCTTTAATTTTTACTTACTTTCTTCACAAAGTAATATGTAAGCATTAAAGCTTTTTATTTTTACTTTATATAGTCCTAAGTAATGGAATATAGTTATTTTTGTAACCATAAAATTTTTTTAAATTTACCTTTTGAAATAAAATCAAGAGGTTTTACTATATATGTAAGCTTCTGATTAACACTAATTGATTTCCAATCCCTATTTAATTGTTATTTACATTTTACAAATGAAGAATTGGTGGTTAGGATGTGAGCCTTGAGCTGTTTTCTCCAAAGTTCATGATTTCACCAATAAAGAAGCAGCAAATATTCAATGAGACTTTTTTTGATACTTGCAGAATACATAAACATAACTGTGATTACATTCATTTTAGTTAAAAGAGCATAAATGTGTCCTAGAACATAAAAGAAATCAATGACTGGATCAGAAATAGAGACTATGCTTTATGACCATATTTCTTTTTCATTTTTTAAGACAACAAAAAAATCCCTAAGCACTAAAAATGTCTTCACAGCTAATTTTTCTTTTTAGTATTAGCATACTAGTTTTGTCTTAAAATATTTACAGTTCAAATGATTGGCATCATATTTTATGTAACAGCCCCTCTTTAAATTTAAGTCTCAAGTTGTATTTTTTAAAACCACTTTATTGAGGTATAATTGACATACAAAGAGCTTTACATAATTAATGTATACAGTATTCTTGTTGAATTTGAAGATAAGTATACACTTACTCATCTCTTTTCTTAAATAGTCTTGCTAGAGGTTTATCTAGTTTATTGATTTTTTTAGAACAGCTTTTTGATTCATTTTGTGTTGTCTGTTTTGTTTCATTAATTTCTGCTCTTTATTTTCTTTCACCTTACTTTGGGTTTAATTTATCCACTTTATATAGTTTCTTAATGCTGAATCTTAAATAATTTATTTGAGATGTTTCTTCTTTTCACAAGCACTCGATACTATAAAATTTCTTATAAGTACTGTCTCAGCTGCATCTGACAAATTTTAATATGTTGTATGTGCCTTTTCATGCAGTTCTTCTTATTCCCTTTTATTTCTTCTTTGAGCAAGGGTTATTTAGATACATGCCATTTAATTTTAAACATATTAGGATTTTTCATGTTCTTTTCTATTAATGATTTCATATTTAATGATGTTTTGATCAGATAATATACTTTAAGTTCTTTTAGTTTACTGATACTTGTGTTATGGCCCAGAATATGATCTTTTTTTGCAAATGTTCTGTGTGTTCTTGAAACAATGTCTTGACAATTATGTCTATTGCAAACAGTGGTCAATAAATGCTGATTGTGTTGTTCAATTCTAGTATATTTATAGTGATTTTATGCCTACTTTTTCTATCAATTATTGAGTCAAAGTGTTTAATTCTCCAGATATACACTTTTAGTTTTATCTCTTTCTTCTTTCAGTTTTATCAGTTGCAACTTACTATACAATTCTGTTTTTAAGTGAATATACTTTTTAGATTGTTATGTCCTCTTGATACATGACATCTTAATTATCATAAATTATCTCTAACACTGGTAATTATATTTTATTTAAAATTCAGTTTATCTGATAACATAGCTACTCCATCTTTCCTTTGCATTTATATGATATTTTTCTTTCCATTCTTTTACTGTTAACATTTGCCTCTCTTTATATTTAAATGGGCCTACCGTAGATAGAACACAATGAGGTTTTCTTTAAAAAAAATCGGGGGCCTGGACCAATGGCTTGTGCCTATAATCCCAGCACTTTGGGAGTCTGAGAAGGATTACTTGAGGCTGTGGGTTTGAGGCTAGCCTGAGAAACATAGTGAGACCATGTCTCTATTAAAAAACAAACTGGGAATCTTTATTTTTTGTTAAAATATTTAGAACACATAAATTTGTCACTATCAATATGATTGCTTTTAAATCTACCATATTGCCATATACTTCCTATATGTTTCATCTGTTCTTTTAGATAAACTGAGTATTTTTATAACTTTATCTCTTGTTTGGGATTATTTATATATTTTGGTATTTTTTAAGTAGTTGCTCTAGGCTTTACAGTATTCATCTTGTACTTAACATATTACAGCACAATGTGTGTGCTTCACACACAGTGTAGGAACATTACAAAGTACCTTTCTACTTAAACTCTTCTTGGCAATACGTATACATATACTATTTTTTATCATCATATATATATACACATATACATATAAAATCCCATAATACATGTTTATTTTATTATTACTTTGAATAGTTATTTATATTTTTGGGGAATTAAAACAATGAAAAAAAATGTTCTTCATATTTACCTATGCATTTACTGTTACCTGAATCCTTCTTTCCTTTGTGTAGATCCAAATTTGCATCTCGTATCATTTACTTACGACTGAAGATCTTCCTTTAGTGTTTTTAATAGTGCTGGTCTTTCAATGGTGGTTTGTCTCAGCTTGTTTATGTCAGAAAAAAAATTATCTTTGATTTGGAAGATTTCTACTGATTATAGAATGTATTAGTCTGTCTTCATGCTGCTGCTAAAAACATACCCAAGATTGGACAATTTACAGAAGAAAGAGGTTTAATGGACTTACAGTTCCACATGGCTGGAGAGGCCTCACAGTCATGGGGGAAGGTGAAAGGCACATCTCACATGGTGGCAGACGAGAAGAGAGCTTGTGCAGGGAAATTCCCCTTTTTAAAACCATCAGATCTCGTGAGACTTATTCACTACCACAAGAACAGCATGGGAAAGACACATCCCCATGATTCAGTTACCTCCCACCAAGTCCCCCCTGCAACATATGGGAATTCAAGATGAGATTTTGGTGAGGACACAGCCAAACCATATTATTCCAAGCCTGGTCCCTCCTGAATCTCATGTCCTCAATTTCAAAACCAATCATGCCTTCCTAACAGTACCCCAAAGTCTTTACTCATTTCAGCATTAACTAAAAAGTCCACAGTCCAAAGTCTCATCCAAGACAAGGCAAGTCCCTTTGGCCTATGAGCTTATAAAATATAAAGTAAGTTAGTTACTTCCTGAATACAATGGGGGTACAGGCATTGGGTAAATACAACTGTCCCAAATGGAGAAATTGCTGAAAACAAAAAGGGTACAAGCCTCATGAAAGTCCAAAATTTAGCAGGGCAGTCAAATCATAAAGCTCCAAAATGATCTCCTTTGACTCCATGTCTCACATCCAGATCACGATGACGCAAGAGGTGGGCTCCTGTGACCTTGGGCATTTCCACCCCTGTGGCTTTGCAGGGTATAGCCCACCTCCTGGCTGCTTTCACAGGCTTGTGCTGAGTATCTGTGGCTTTTCCAGGTGCACAGTGCAAACTGTCAGTGAGTTTACCATTCTGAGGTTTGGAGGATGGTGGCCCTCTTCTCACAACTCCACTAGGTGATATAGCAGAGGTTCTTCATGAGGGCCCCATCCATGCAGCAAACTTCAGCCTGGGCCTCCAGGAGTTTTCATACATCTTCTGAAACCTAGATGGAGGTTCTCAAACCTTAATTCTTAATTTCTGTGCACCCGCAGGTTCAACACCTTGTAGAAGCTGCCAACCCCTCTAAAGTAACAGCACAAGCTGTACTTTGGTACCTTTTAGTCATGGCTAGCATGGCTGGGACACAGGACATCAAGTTCCTAGGCTATACACAGCAGAGGGACCCTGGGCTTGACCCACAAAACCATTTTTCCTCCTAAACCTCTGGGCCTGTGATGGGAGGGGCTGCTGTGAAGACCTCTGACTTTCCCTGGAGACATTTTCCCCATTGTCTTGGGGATTAACATTCACTTCCCTGTTACCTATGCAAATTTCTGCAGCTGGCTTGAATTTCTCCTCAAACAATGGGATTTTGTTCTGTTGCGTTATCAAGCTGCAAATTTTCCAAACTTTGATGCTCTGTTTCCCTTTTAAAACTGAATGCTTTTAACAGCACCCAAGTCATCTCTTGAATGTTTTGATGCTTATAAATTTTTTGTGCCACATACATTAAATCATCTATCAACTTCAAAGTTCCACAGATCTCTAGGCAGGGGCAAAATGCTGCCAGTCTCTTTGGTAAAACATAACAAAAGCCACCTTTGCTCCAGTTCCCAACAAGTTCTTCATTTCCATCTGAGACCTCCTCAGCCTGGACTTTATTGTTCATGTCACTATCAGCATTTTAGGCAAAACCATTCAGCAAGTGTCTGGGAAGTTCCAAACGTTCCCACATTTTCCTGTCTTCCTTCTGAGCCCTCCAAGCTGTTCCAACTCCTGCCTGTTACCCAGTTCCAAAGTTGCTTCCACGTTTTTGGGTATCTCTTCAGGAGTGCCCCATTCTACTGGTACCAATTTACTGTATTCATCGGTCTTAACACTGCTGATGAAGACATACCTGAGACTGGGCAATTTACAAAAGAGAGAGGTTTAATACAGCTCCACATGGCTGGGGAGGCCTTACAATCATGGATAATCATGGTGAAAGGTGAAGAGCATGTCTCATATGGTAGCAGAGAAGAGAAGAGAGCTTGTGCAAGGAGACTCCCCTTTTTAAAACCATCAGATCTCATGAGACTTATTCAGTATCATGAGAACAGCATGGAAAAGACAGCCCTTACGATTCAATTACCTCCCACCAAGTTCTTCCCACAACACATGGGAATTCAAGATAAGATTTGCATAGGGACACAGCAAAACCATATCATAGAGTTTTAGGTTAACAGTTATTTTAAAGGAAGTAATTGTATTCTCTTATGATTTGAGCTGCTTTTAATGTGAAATCTCCTTTCAGTCTTGTCTTTGTTTCTCTGGCTGCATCTCTTTATCATTGGTTTTCTAAAAAATTGGTTGTGATACAACTTGCTAAAGATTTGTTTTCTTCTGCTTGGGGTTTATTGACTGTTTTGGATGTGTATGTATGGTTTTCTTCATGTTTGGGAAAAATTGTCATTTTTTTCAAACAGTTTTACTTTCCTATCTCAACCTCCTTCAGGGGCTCTAATTGCACATATGTTAGAATGTGTGATATTGTCCACAGCACTATCACTCAGTCTGTCTAGTCTTTATTTTGCTGTGGATAGTTTCTATTGCTATATCTTCTGGTTCGCCAACCTTTTCTTCTACAATGTCTTCTGATTTTAATTTTTCATTTCATACATTGCATTATCTATAAAAATTTGATGACTTCAATATGTTTCATTTCTGTTTTAACACTTTTCTCTGCTACATTCTATCATGTCATTCCTGAGTTTCTTTTTTTTTTCTGGTTGGAGGTCACATTATTCCGCTTCTTTGCATAGTTAGTATTTGTGTGTGTGTGTGTGTGTGTGTGTGTGTGTGTGTGTGTGAGAAACTCTCTGTCTGTCACCAGACTGGAGTGCAGTGGCGTGATCTGTAATCATTGCAACCTCCACCTCCTGCATTCAAGCGATTCTCCTGCCTCAGCTTCCCAAGTTTCTGAGATTACAGGTGTGCACCACCATGCCCAGCTATTTTTAGTATTTTTAGTAGAGGTGGTGTTTCACCATGTTTACCAGGCTGGTCTTGAACTTCTGACCTCAGGTGATCCACCTGCCTTGGCCTCCCAAAGTGCTGGGATTACAGGCATGAGCTACTGTGCCCAGCCAGTACATTTTGATTGGATGAAAAAAATCTGAATTTCACATTGTTGGATGCTGAGTTTTTTTATTTCTTTAAATATTGTTGGGTTTTTTTTTTTCTAGAATCCACTTAAAATGTAATCAGTTTAATATTTTTGAAACTTGCTTTTAGTTTTATCAAAGCAGGTCCAGGAAATGTGTTAGTTTAGTGTGTATTTAGCTCCACTACCAAGGACTTACCTGATACATTTTTACTACCCAGGTCTCACACCTCTGTTCCTTAGCTGCTGTGTGTTAGAAGATGTTCCCATTCCGAGATAGGAATCAGAACTAGCTTACTGGTTCTTTATGAGTGCTATTTCTGCCTCATCTTTTCCAGTGGAATTTCTGTGGAATGCCGGCTGGGAAAAAGGCATGATGTAATCTTGGATAAACAGCAGATAAACTAAAATTGAGGAGGACTCTATAAAAACAATTGGCCTGTATTCTTTAAAATGTCAAGGTTATGAAATCCAGAGAAAAACTGAGAAATTTTTCAGATTAAAAAAACTGAAGTTACAGGAAAACTAAATGCAATGAATAATCCTGAATTGGATTTTGAACTGGGGTTTAAAAAAATAGCATTTAAAGGACATTATTGGAACAATTGTAGAATTTTGAATATAAACTGTGGATTAGGCAATAGTAATGTAACAATGATAAATTTCCTGATTTTGATGGTTGAACTGTGGTTGTTCTTGTCCTTAGAAAATATATGCTGGATTATTTAGGTAAAGGGGCATGATGTATGAAACTTACTTCAAAGGGTTTGGTAAATCACACACACACACACTCCACAAGCAAGCAAACAATAAAGCAAAATATAAGTAAGTGTTGAATCTGGGAAAAGGGTATATAGAATTTTTTAAAATTATTCTTGTAACTTTTCTGAAAGGTTTAAAATTATATGAAGAAAATATTACCAAAAATGAGTTGGCTCAAACACATAAGATTGAGTTTCTTTTTATTGCTAGGTATACCTTGCTCAGCTTCCTGGGAGAGTTAATCGTTTCAGTCTAAACACAGAGAATGCAGAATGATTTAAAATTGTCTCCTGATACCTCTTTCTTTCTAAATCAAAATGACCCACAGTTCAGCAGCCCTCTGTTGCCAGGACTGATGTGATGGTAGCTTATCTTGGTCAATCAAAAGAAAGTTTGCTACATGCCTTCATGCCACTCCCCATTTTCTAGGGAGTGAAACTGACACTGAAAGAGAAGAAGCATAAGAAATAACAACGCTTTCTTCCTAGAGTCATTCATCATGAGCTTTAGTAGCAAAATGTTCCCAAACTCTTACTGCGGCCTCATGAAACTAGAGCTGACTTCTTGCTAAATTCCATTATTAGTCACAGTTCTGTGGTCACAGTGCTTCTTGGTTTATTTTTCTGTTTGTTTTTACTTGTTTAATAAGACATTTCTCATGACTACAGCAACTTATTGTGGGTGGAGGCAGTAAAGTTTGGGGCCAGGGGAGAAGAGGGAAGCAATTGTTTATCATCTCCATCACAGGTGATCACAGACAACACTAGAGGAGTAGAAAATCTCTCAGAAACTGGTGAGAATTGTCAAATTTGGTCAAGCAGGAACAATGTGGGCAACATTACGAGTGAATAAAGACTTTTCAGCAAGAGTGGAAGAGGGTGAAATGTGTAATAACCCACCCAGAGCTGCTTTCAGTTTCACTCACCTAGTCAGGTTGTGGATGGCCCCATAACCCGTTTTGTATTTGCTTGTTAACAGGGAGAATGCATCTGATCTCAGTGTCTTGTCCAGGTGATTAATGGGATGCTGCGGCAGGGATGCATGCTGCTTCCTGCCACGTAGTCTTGGTATCAAGTAGCACCAGCTCAGTTACCAGGGTGCATTATCTTACAATCAGTAAATGAAATTGGGGAGAACCCAAGTGAGTGTCCTGGACTAATGGTAATGTTTAACAGGGCAGGAAGCTGAGCTGTAAGAGTGACGCTGGAGGGTCATATGTCTGGATTCTTAAATCAGTTTAAGTATGGCCTGGGTCAGAATCATGGACTGTTACTATGCAGAGATTGTTCCATTATCCACCCTAACATACCAACTTTTATCCCAGGGATATACTTAACAGTTCCAGATAAGTTGAAGGATAGAGTAAATATTCACAGGTTTGGCCCTAAATGAAATGACTATTTCATGTTCTGCCCTCAAGCTCCAGTTTTCTTTTTGGGGACTCCTTTCTCACGTTTCTTCCTACTAGAGTCAATCTTCTATGAGCCTTGGGATTTAGGATTGCACTCTGAAAGAGTGAGGGAAGTAGTCAAGTACTTAGATGACTTAAATAGTCTCTTGTCAATCTACAAACCTTCTATATGTGTTATTACTTCTATTTTAGAGATGAGGAATCTGAGGAAGATTCCAAAAAGATAAGCAATTTTCCCAAAAGCAAACAGATACTATATGGAGGAAGTAGGGTTCAAGCCCAATTCTGCAAGGCTCAGAAGTTGCTTTCAGCCCCAGGCTGTGGAGATAAAAATCTCTCATTGCACCTCTTTTCTTCTCACAAAAACTGCCGCCTAAATCCTACCTCTCCTTCACTCAAAATATATATGTTGAATACTTTATATGTTAGGCACTCGTCCAGGTGCTGGAAATACAGTACCAGTGAGACTAATATGATTGCTGCTTTCATGAAACTCACTAGGCAGTGGGAGACATGAAAATATGTAAGCACAAAACTATAATTACAGAGTTAGTAAGTTTTATAAAAGAAAAAAATGATAGGAGACACGTGTATGGAAGTGATCTTTTTTCTTTGGTTAGGGACAGGCTTTCTGAGCTAGTCACATTGAGGCCTGAGACCCCAAGGATGAGAAGCAGAAAGCCAGCAAAACACTTGCCTTCTGGGAAGAAGGATCAGCAAAGGTAAAAACCCTTAAGCAAGGAAGAAATGGTCTGTTCATGAAGCTGTAAGGAGATCAGATTCAGAAAGCATGGAGGGCAAGGCATGAGATGCAATTGGAGTTTGAAGCTAGAGCAGGATCATTAGATCATGTAGGTCCTCACAGGATTTGATTGCATGCTAAGTGCATGAAACAGGTGCCAGTGATCATGTCACTCTCCTGCTTAAAAAGCTCCAGTGGGTTCCAGGGTTCAACTCTTTGTTGCTTGCGTACTTTCTATGTTGCCTTGAGTTGGTTTTTGACTTCTCATTACGGATCCTCTTGCTGATTTTAGGATAAATGATAGTACTGTCACTTAAGCAGGGGGATCCTAGATAACCATCCCTGCCACTTTACAAACAATATTTTTACCAGTAACAGCTGTCTCCTCCAACTTCCCCAGGAACTTTTGATTTGGTTTTAGTTCTCGTAGAGTCTGTCATGGTGACGCAAGAGGGAGAGAAGATGAGCTAGGGAGTATTTCAGCAGGTTTCTGCCTCCATTCCCACACTTCTCTTTGTGCTTCAGCAAATCTAATCAATTAATTAAGTTAAAGTTTTTTCTAAGGACCATGCAGTTTCAGATCTCTATGCATTTTGCACATCTTTTGCAAATCCTTTGTATGTGTTCTTGGTCCTTCCTAGGGTACCATTTTCTACACTTTGCCTGTTTGGCATCCTTTAAACCAACTTTTCTGTGAAGACTCACTCTATCTGAGAATTACTCTAGCTAATTATGTTCCTGTTATGTACTTCTATTAGCTCCCTTAACAAATTTTAATTGTTTACACACATGGTTCACATCCTTTATTAATGCGTCAGCTCACTGGGGCTATTGACTTTGTTCATTTGTCTTTGCATCCCTGGCATTTTAGCTTAGTGCCTAGCTCAAAGTAGATTTTCAGGAAATGTTAAATGAAATGAATGCCTAGTGGAAGTTCATGCTCTAATTAACTCAGAATTGACATGCATGGTCTTAGGCAAGTCATTTGCTCTCTCAGAAACCTTAGTAAATTATATAATTTATACTACTATGTTTTCATGACTTACTTTATAATACTAACAGTTATTGAGTACCTAACTTGATTGATTGCTTACTCTGTACAGGCTCTATGCTAGGGGCTTTTAGATGGATTACCTCAGTTTACCCTCATGTTAACCCCATGAAGTAGCTTTAGCTGTTATTTTTGGTTGATAGGCAAGGAAACTGAGACCTGGGATGAAAAATGACTTGTGCAAAGTGACACAAGCTGCTAGAATATAACAGATTCAAACTAACTGTTGCACTCCAAGGCCCATGCTGTCAAGTATTCTTCTGCCAACTTGTTTCAACTCTCTAAATTAGTGGATAAAGTTGATCTTAATGAAGTTAGTCTTTTCCCCTTTTCTTTCTGATTTAGGCAATTCTCAATACAATATAGATAGTGCTTTTTAAAAGATTAATCGATTTTTTAATTGACACATAAAATTGTATGTATTTAGTTTGTACAACAGGATGCTTTGAAGGATATATACATTGTGAAACGGTTAAATATAGTTAATCATGATGTTACATAGTGTATTTTGTGGTAAGAATACTTAGGCATTTTTCAAGAATATATCATCATTAAATATAGTCATCATGTTGTACAAGAGATCATTTGAACATAATCCCTCTAATGGTAGACATATATCTTTGAACCAACAATGCCCCAAGCCTCTGTACCCCCTAACCACCCCAGCCTCTGATAACTACCATTTGACTCTCTACTTCTATGCAATCAACTTTTTTAAGATTCCACATATGGGTGACATCATGCAGTATTTGTCTTTCTATAACTGGCTTATTTCACTTACCGTAATGTTCTCCAGATTCATCCATGTTGTCACACGTGGCAGGAGTTCATTCTTCTTAAGGATGAGTAATATTCTATCATGTATATATACTACATTTTTAAAATTAATCTATTGATAGGTTGCTTCTGTATCTTGGCTGTTGTGAATACTACTGTGGTCACCATAGGATTTCAGGTCTCTTCCACATATTGACTTCATTTCCTTTGGATATGTATCTGGTAGTGGGTTTGGTGAGTCCTATCTTAGTTATAATTTTAATTTTTGAGAAGACTCATGCTGTTTTCCATAGTAGCTCTACATTATAATTTACATTTCTGTCAAGTGAATAAGGGTTCCCTTTCCTTCACATCCACACCAAGATTTATCTGTCTTCTTGCTTATTGCCATCCTATGAGGTAAAATCTTGTGGTTTTGATTTGCATTTTTCTGATTAATGATGAGCATTTTAAAAATTATACCTGTTAGCCACTTGTATATCTTCTTTTAAGAAATGTCTATTCAGGCCCTTTGGCTATTTTTAGTTGGGTTATTTGTTTTCTTGCTATTGAGTTGGATTCCTTATGTATTTTTATATTAACCCCTCATCAGCTATATGGTGTACAAATATTTTCACTCTGTTGATTGTTTCCTTTGTTGCACAGAAGTGTTTTAATTTGATGCAATCCCATTTGTCTATTTTTTCCTTTTGTTGACTATGCTTCTAGGGACATATCCAGAAAATCATTGCCCAGACCAATGTCATGAAGCTTTTGCCCCACGTTTTCTTCTAGTAGATTCATAATTTGGCTTTACATTTTAGATTTTAATCCATTCTGAGTTAATTTTTGTATATGGCAAAATAATTTAATTTCATTTCTTTTGCATGTTACAATATGGTATTTTGTTTGTGTCTGTTTGCTAAATGTGATGGTTGGGAAAGTAGGGTCTCTCCCAGGCTGAGGTGAGACTCAACGTTATGAATCTTTAAGGGTATATTCCATTACCAGGAGTGCTCCATCTGCTAAGATAATCAGGAAAGACTGGCACAGCACAGAAAACGAATGCTAGTTGTGGGAGAACATTGGAGATCTAGTATAGGAGGAGCTGGATTGAAAAGAAGGGGTAGAGACCTCATAGTAAAATGTAACCAATTTTAAATCCAAAGTCTTCGAAACAAAAATAATTCAACATTGAAACATGACTATTTAATTAACAGAGGTTTAACATCATGACTCTACAACTTAACCCTGGGGAACAAACAAAGCTCAGATTACAAATCTCACAGAAATGACTATGGCAGCCTGAAAGACAAGTCACCCAGGTAAGTAGGATCTTATAACCAGAATACTGCCAAGCACCTGGCCTGCATTACAGCTGTGCGTCTGTCTTGGTCTCTGCCTACATCAGCTACCTTAGGGAGGATGGACAGCATGGAGTAGAGAGGAGAAAATCAGGTGTCACACAGATGCATTTCAGTAATACAAAGGTGGCATTGAGTTCTATAGTTGAGACTAGGGCTGAATGGCAGCTGAACTGTATACTGTGGAGAGGCAGATGATGGAGATCTGAAAAAACGTGTGAACAAATGTACAAGTTAGTGTCTTCTAACTCCTGGCTTACCACAAAATGACCAGCACTGTCCTAAAGGTCAGACCCCAAACCAGAGGTCTCATTAGGAAGGCTGTCTGAATCCCAGAACATCTTCCTGTTTATACCCTCCATTTTTCTCCCCAGGCACCCCAAGGCTATTCCAAGTGCTTTTCCCTATTTGAGTCTTGAAGGGCTGCTGCTGCTGCTAATCAGAAGAGTCATCAGTTCCGTTAACCAAATATTCTCATTGCTATAATTTGGATATTTGTCCCCTAAACCTCATGTTGAAATTTGATCCCCAATGTTTGAGGCACGTTCTAATGGAAGGTGTTTGGATCATGGGGGTGAACTGCTCATGAATGGCTCGGTGCCATCCTATGGTAATGAGTATATTCTCACTCTTACTCCTAAGAGAGCTGGTTGTTAAAAAGAGCCTGGCACTTTCCTCTCCTCTCTCTCTTGCTTCTTCTCTCACTATGTGATCGCTTACACATGTTGGCTCCATTTCACCTTCCACCATGAGTGGATGTGGTCTGAGGCCCTCACCAGAGGCAGATGCTGGTCCCACGCTTCTTGTAAGGCCCACAGAACTGTGAATCAAATAAACCTTATAAATGACCCAGCCTAAAGTTTTCCTCTATGGCAATACAAATGGGCTAAGACACTCACACGCACTGTATCCTGGAAATCGTGAGGAATAACTATTGTTACTATCCCCATTTTATACCTTAAGAAATGGAAACTCAGGTTTGCCAAAGGCCTCAGGCTAAAAATTGACATAAAACCATCATTGTTAGGAAAGAATCAAATCATTTAAGTGTAATTGTCTTTGCTATCCTACAGACGGAATGTATTCTCTTCCTGGGTCCACGAGGGGGCGTAGTTTCAAAGGCAAGAACTTCCCAGAGCCTTACCCTGCCCCCCACCTCTCAATCCGGGTACTGGAGGTCTTGGTTTAAACTTTGGCAGGCAGGATAAATCACTCCAGCAGACGTTTAAAGGAATTCCTTTCATAGGCCCAGCAAACCTGAGGGGGCGGGAATTCCTCCCAGGTTAGAAGTCCCTGTCTCCAACATCGGGGCGGACTCCATGTCTGGACCCCCTTCCGCCATATTGTGGAAGCTACTCTTTCTGTTTTCTATTTCTTTCACCTTTTTCTTTCTCTCTGCCTAAATAAACCACTTTCTGCAAAACTCTTTGGGGTCGGATATTTACTTAATTGCTCACTGCACCCAGCGTGGTCCCCTCTCCCATTCTTGGGTGAGTGAGAGACCAAGTTTGGAAGAACATCCTCTCAGGGGAGCTGAGCCTCCCCCTCTCCCTGCAATTTGGTTACACCCTCCCTCCTTTCTTCCTTTCCTTCACCTCTGTCTCCCGGCGCCTCTCCTCTGCCTCGTTCCCTCCCATACCTTCCCCTCCCTCTCTGCATGTCTTTCTCTTGCAGTGTCTCTCTTGCACTCTTTCTCTCTCAGATGTTCTGTCTCTTTCTCTCTCCTTGCTCTCGCCCTCACTCCTTCCCCTTCTTTCTTGCCAATGTTGATGTTTAGAGTAATTACCCAAGAAAAGTCTATGTCATAATCCTATGAATTGAGCCAGCTCCACTCTATCAGAATATTAGCTATATATCTGAGTTTCAACACATTTTGCATGAAATGTGGTATGTGGGAGCTCCAAGTTTGTGACTGTTGTCAGTTTCTTCTAAGAGAACATTTTTGTTAGGGTGACCATGAAACTGATTGTCCAAATTGGAATATACTCAAGATTAAAATGAACAAGAAAAATAATAAAAAATGTCATTTTGAAATATTTACTTATTGATTAAGTGAGTATAAAAAGTTATATTAAAACAATTTTAATATATAAAATTCCTTCTAAAAATAAAAACATGAAAAAAATTAAATGAAAAAAATTAAAATATGAATTATAGAAACACTAACAGTAACATATGGAAAATAATTATCATCAGATACTTAAGGCCAAATGTGTTTCTTGTACCAAGTCACTGATATTTTCCCTAAGGAATGCATGTTTTGATATCACCATATTGTTATTTTCTTTTTTAAAAAACTTTTAGGTTCATATAATGCACATTTACCCTTGAACCTAAAACAAACGTTTTTTAAAAAAGTTGTAAACTCATGTCACAGAGGTTTATTGTACAGATTATTTTGCCACCCAGACATTAAGTCTAGTACCCAATAGCTCTTTTTTTCTAATCCTCCTCATTCTCCTCCCTCAAGTAGGCCCCAATGTCTGTTGTTCCTCTGTGTCCATGTGTTCTCATCATTAAGCTCCCGTTTATATGTGAGAACAAATTATTATTAAATAACTTAGTTATCTTCAAAATAACATTGTATAGCCAACTGAAATTTTTGGTGGTTTCGTTGATTCTTTTTTGTAGACCATAATATTTTTAATAGAAAATATTTTTCTCAACAGGAAAGCTAAAGCAATTTTACTAAATAAAAATATTTTGTTTTAATTTTTTCATACTGAAATGCATACATATCTCAGTCCAAATATTTTCACAAGTACTGTCATATTGCTTTCATTTAGTGTATCTTTCCTTAATATTTTATTGAAAATCAAATTATCTGTAGTTCTTTTAATTTCACCATAAATACATGTTGCAAAATTCAGCCTTTCTTAGTTTCATTCTATTCTGATATAGAATACAACTTATGCAATGAAAATGAGGGCTCCATCAAAGATTTGCCACAAGTCAAAATATCTTAAAATTCAATTATAAAATTTCAAAATTGAATCTCATCTATCACTAGCATTCTGATTATTTAATTTGTTCAGTCACCTCTAGATTACACAGAGATAAATTTCGATATCTTCCAGTTTTTTAGCTTTGTTTTTAATAAATGCATTTTAATAAAAGCAAAAATAAAGAGCAAAAATAAGTTTTTGTGCTCTAGTCATTGAATTCTTTAACTAAAGCTTTCCTAATGATTTTGAACAACATGCAGACGAATTGCATTAAAAACTTTATCATTGTAGGACACTTAGGTTGAATTTTATGGTAGTTTTTGAAAATCTCAAACTCTTCCAAGATTTTTGTTTTTGAAGGAAAAAGAGAAATTTAGTGAGATGGCAGGTTGGTATAAAAAAGTAGGCAGCAAAAAAAAAAAAAAAAAAAATCTTCATGCTATAACATTTTATTCAACATTAGCTTCATTGCAAAAATTTTGTTGTTCTTTTACTCTGCACATAAAAAAATAGTTGTCAATTTTGATATTATGACTTTAATATTTTAAACTTTTAATTTATGGACTTGCAGGAAGTTGCAAAATAGTAGTCATGTGTACCATTCATCCAACTTCCCCAAATGGCAACATCTTAGACAGCTGTCCTATAATGTCAATGTTAGGAAATTGGTGTTGATATACTACTATTAACTGACTACAGACCTTACCGAGTTTTCCCCAATTAAAAATGTTTGTAAATGTATGTATGTGTAGTTATATACACTTTTATCCCATGTTTAGGTGCATGTGCAGTAGTCCCCCCTTACACATCAGCTGTATGTTCCAAGAACCCCAGCGGTTGTCTTAAACTGTGGATAGTGTGGAACCTTATGTATACTATGTTTTATCCTGTAATGTAATGGGTGGGTAGTATTTACAGCATGGGTATACTAGACAAAAAGATGATTCACATCCCACATGAAGCATGACAATGTGAGATTTTGTCATATTACTCAGAACAGCATGCAGTATAAAGCTTATGAATTATTTCTGCAATTTTTCATGTAATATTTTCAGACAACAGTTGACCGCAGGTAACTGAAATCACAGAAAGTGAAACCACAAGTATGAGGGGACTGCTATAACTACCACTATCCCCTGGCAACCATTAATTTGTTCACCTGTATAGTTTTGTAATTTCAAGAATGTTATATATACAAAATCAACAGGCTGTTTTTTTTTTCACCAAGCACAATGCCCTTGAGGTACATCCAGGTTGCTGTGTGCGTCAGTAGTTCGTTGCTTTTATTGCTGAGCACTGTCACGTTGCACGGATATGCCAAAGTTTGTACTATCATTTGTTCATTAAATTATATGTGAGTTCTTTCAGTATGTTGCTATGACAAATACCACTGATATAAACATTTGTGTTCAGGTTTTTATTGATTGCTGGGTCATAGGGTACATACATGTTTACCTCTGTAAGAAACTGTCAAACTATTTTTTTTCTTTTTCTTTCTTTCTTTTTTTTTTTTCGAGTTGGAGTTTCACTCTTGTTGCCCAGTCTGGAGTGCATTGGGACAATCTCGGCTCACTGCACCCTCTGCCTCCTGGGTTCAAGTGATTCTCCTGCCTCAGCCTTCTGTGTAGCTGGGATTACAGGCATACATCAGCACACGCAGCTAATTCTGTATTTTTAGTAGGAATGGGGTTTATCCATGTTGGTGAGGCTGGTCTCCAATTCCTAACCTCAGGTGATCTACCCACCTGGGCATCCCAAAGTTCTAGGATTACAGGTGTGAGTCACAGCTCCTGGCAAACTATTTCTAAGAGCAGCTGTTCCCTTTTAGATTCCCATCAATGGTGTAAGAGACACTCAGTTTCTCTATATCCTTATCTTTGATATTATCACTTAAGAAAAATTTTAAAACTGAATGGATATGTAGTGGTATCTCATTATGGTTTCAATTTGCATTTCCTTAATGGCTGACATTGAATATCTTGTCATATGATTATTTACTATCTATGTCTTGCCATTGATGAAGTGTCTGTTCATATATTTTGCAGATTTTTAATTAAACGTTCTATATTTTTTAAAAGTTCTTGAGTTTAGACAGTTCTCTATCTTAGGCATATGGCTTTTATTAGAAATGTGATCTGAAAATATTTTGTATATGTCTGTAACTTGAAGTTTCATTCTCTTAACATGGCTTTTTTTAAATTAAAACTCAAATTATATCCAAATTAAAAGAACTATAGATAATTTTTTTGAGACAGAGTCTCATTCTGTCACTATGCACCAGGCTGGAGTGCAGTGGCACGACCTCGGCTCACTGCAACCTCCGCCTCCTGGGTTCAAGCAATTCTCCTGCCTCAGCCTCCCGAGTAGCTGGGACTACAGGCACGCGCCATCATGCCCAGCTAATAATTTTTGTATTTTTAGTAGAGATGGGGTTTCACCATGTTGGCCAGGATGGTCTTGATCTCTTGACCTCATGATCCACCCACCTCAGCCTCCCAAGATAATTTTTTTAAATACATAGTTTAAGTTCTGGGATACAGGTGCAGAACGTGCAGGTTTGTTAGGTAGGTATACATGTGCCATGGTGGTTTGCTGCACCCATCAACCAGTCATCTACATTAGGTATTTCTCCTAATGCTCTCGCTCCCCTAATCCCTTACCCCCCACAGGCTCCAGTGTGGGATGTTCCTCTCCCTGTGTCCATGTGTTCTCATTGTGCAACTCCCACATATGAGTAAGAATATGCAGTGTTTGGCTTTCTGTTCTTGTGTTAGTTTGCTGAGATGATGGTTTCCAGCTTCATCCATATCTGTGCAAAGGATATGAACTTATCCTTTTTTATGGCTACATAGTAGTCCATGGGGTATATATGCTACATTTTCTTTATCCAGTCTATCATTGATGGGCATTTGGGTTGGTTCTAAGTCTTTGCTATTGTGCACAGTGCTGCATTACACCTACATGTGCATGTGTCTTTATAATAGAATGATTTATAATATTTTGGGTTTATACCCAGTAATAGGATTGCTGGGTCAAATGACATTTCTGGTTCTAGACCCTTGAGGAATCATAATAGTGTCTTCCACAATGGTTGCACTAATTTACACCAACAGTATAAAAACATTCCTATTTCTCCACATCCTCTCCAGCATCTGTTGTTTCCTGACTTGTTTTTCATAGTTTAAAAGATTTTAGTTTGAAGTCCCATTAACATTTTTTTCTTTTATGGATTGTCTTTTTGGCATCATATGTAAGAATTTTTCACCTAACCCCAGGTCCTGGATGTTTGCCTATGTATCTTCTGAAAGTTACATAAGTTTACAAATTAATTTGTGGATACAGTAGGAAGGCTGGTGTTCTTTTTTTTTTTTTTTTCCTATGGGCGTCCAATTGTTCCAGCATTATTTGCTGAAAAGAGTATCCTTTCTCCATTGCTTTGGCACCTTTGTCAAAAATCTATTTGTGTTGGTCTATTTATGGGTTCTTTATTGCGTTCCATTGATCTACATGTCTATTCCTCTGCCAGTACCTTACTATATTTATTATTATGGTTATAAATTCAGTCTTAACACCAGGTAGAGTGATTCTTACCATCTTAAACTTCTTTTTCAGAATTGTTTTTAGCTATTATAGCTCCTTTACCTTTACATGTAATATTTTACATGTAAATATTAGGCAAAGTCTGTGTTTATAAAAATCTTTCCTGGGAACTACAACTTCTATTTATTTTTAAATAACTTTATTGAGATACAATGCACATAGCATATAGTTCACTCGTTAAAAGTATGCAATTCAGTGGCTTTTACTGTTTTCACTGAATCATACATTTATCACCATAAGCAATTTTAGAACATTTTTACTCACCCATAAAGGAACTCTGTTCCTGTTAATCATCACTGCCGAATCTCCTCATCCCCCTGGCCTTTGGCAACCAATTTTCTATCTACTGTCTCTATAGATTTGCCTGTTCTGGAAATTTCACATAAAAGAAATCATATAATATTTGGTCCTTTGTGACTTTTTAATTTAGCATATGCTATCAAAGTTCATACATGTTATAACATGTATTAATGCTTCACTTGTTTTTGTTAAATATTTTATTGTGTGAAAATGCTCTGTTTTTTATTGGTTGATGGACATTTGTGTTGTCTCCTTCTTTTGGCTATTGTGAAAACTGCTGCTGTGAACATTCATGATGAGTTGTGAGTGGTGTGGACATACATTTTTATTTGTCTTGGGTAGATTGCTAGGAATAAAATTGCTGGATTATATAATTCAACCTTATTTGAGGAATTGTCAGCCTATTTCCCACAACAGCTGCACCATTTTACATTCTTACTGGCAGTGTATAAATGTTTCAATCTCTCCTCATCCTTGCTAAAACTTATTATCGCTCCTTTTCAGTATAGCCATCTTAGTGAGTTTGAAGCCATAAATCCGTGTGGTTTTAATATGCATTTTCTTGAAGGCTAATGATGTTGAGCATCTTTTTCTGGTGCTTACTGGCCATTTGTATACCTTGCTTAGAAAAATATCCATTTAGATCCTTTGGATCTTCTTCCCTTTTTCAAAATTGGATTGTGTGTCTTTTTAATTACTGTGTTGTAATATTTCTTTATATACACTGTATACAACGAGACACATGATTTATGAAACTTTTCTTCCATTCTGTTCACTGTATTTTCACTTCCTTGATAGTGTCCCTAGAAGCCCAAAAGTTTTTAGTTTGATATTCAGTTTATCTATTTTTGTTGTTGTTGTTGTTTTGTTGTCATATCTAAGAAGATACTCTTTTAATTCATGGTAATTAAGAACAAAGTTGAAGGACATACATTTGCTGATTTCAAAACTTACTATAGAGCATCCCTAATCACAACTTGGTAGTACTGGAATAAAGATTTATAGATCAATGGAATAGAATTGACAGTCCAGAAATAAATCCATACAGCAACAACCAATTGAGCTTTGAGAAGGATGTTAAGAACATTCATTGGGGTAAAAAATGGTCTTTCAACAAATGGTTCTTGGAAAACTGTTTATCTATACTCAAAGAATTTGGACCTTTACCTAACACCACATACAAAATCAACTGAGAATAGACCAAAAAGCCTGAATGTAAGAACTAAAACTCTAAAACTTAAAAGAAAAATGAGAGTAAATCTTTATGACATTGGATTAGGCAATTGATTCTTACATATACCAAAAGCATAAAGAAAAAGTAAATAAGTTGGACTTCATAAAAGTTAAAAACTGTTGTTCATCAAAGGACACTACCAAGAAAGTGAAATAAGTTAGAAGATTGGAGAAAGTATTTGCAAATTATATACTTGATAAGGGACTACTATTCAAAATATGTAAAGGAATTTTACAATTCAACATGAAAAGACAAGCCAATTAATATATAGACAAAGGACTTGAATAAATGCTTCTCTAAAGAAGGTATACAAATGGCTAGGAAACACACGAAAAGATGCACAACATCATTAGTCGTTAAGGAGATGCAAATCAAAAGCACAAGGAGATATTACTTTACATACACTAGGAAGTCTATAAATTTTAAGAGAGGAAAATAAGTGTTGGGACATGGAGAAATTTTCAACTCTCACGTATCATTGGTGTTGATGTAAACTGGTTAAGTCACTGTGGAAAACAGATTGTCTGTTTCTCCAAAAGTTAAACAGGATTAACCCAAGGGCTGCCGATTTCTCTGCTAAATATATGTTACCAAAACTTAACACAAGTATTCAAACAATAATCTGTATGCAAATGTTCATGCTAACACTATCCATAATAGTTAACATATGGAAATAACTCAAATGTTGATTAACTGAAGAATAGAAAAGGAAATGGTGGTGTATTCACACAATGAAATATTATTCAGCCCTAAAAAAGAATTCTGTTTTGATACATTCTACGACTTGAATGAACATGAAAAACATTATGCTAAGCAAAGAAGCCAGACACGAAAGGTCTAATTTTGTGTGATTCTGATAGACAGTGGACAGGGAAACACTGGGTAGAAGAGATTGGTTCCCCAGCAAAGGCTCCACCCTCAAGCCTGGAAATTCATGGCCCTAAATGAGAACGAGCATTCCTGTTTTCATGCTCAAAAGTTGCCTTTTGGCCACCACACCCTCCTTTCCTGTACCCATATAAACCGCAGACCCCAGGCTCCAGAAGCAGATGAGAAAGAGATGACTAGAAAAGCAGAAGAACAGCAGAATGGCTTGGCAGAGGAAAGAGAAGGAGCATCTGAACACCGAGAGGAACTTGGCTGGAGATGGCTGGAGAGGAGATTGGCTGCTGGATGGCCAAACTCCAGGGGAAGATCATCTTCCCACTCAGTCCCCTTTCCAGCTCCCCATCTACCCCACTGAGAGCCACCTCCACCACTCAATTGAAAACTCCACATTCTTCCTGCAAGTCCATGTGTGGCCTGATTTTTCCTGGATGCTGGACAAGAGTTTGGGATACAGAAAGCTGTCATACTGGCCTTCTGCCCTTACAAAGAGGCAGAGGGTCCACTGAGCTGTTGAACACTTAAGCCATGCGCAGACAGCAAGGGTAAAAGAGCGCACTGTAACATGTGGCCTCTTGGGCTGTGGGAGTCACAGACACCCACCCCTGGACACTGCCATGGGGCCAGAGCCCAGGTGCACTTGCCTAGGGTCCCACACCTGCCCGTCTGTGTACTCCCCTTCCCTTAAGGGGTTTGAGCAAATAAGACAAGCCATAACCCTGTTACACATCCTGTAAGGTGGGTCAGGGAACTCTCCTGTTTCATTTCTATTTATATGAAATATTCAGATTAGGTAAATCCATAAAGACAGAAAGCAGATTAGTGGTTGCCAGTGCCTGATGGAGGGAAACTGTGGAGAAATATAAAAATGTTTTGGAATCAAATGGAGTAACAGTTGTACAACACTGTGAATGTATTAAATGATATTTGTTAACAGTTAGTGTTATGTTGTATGAATTCAACCTGTGGAAAAAGAAAAAGATCCTGAGCAAATATTACATCAAATGGGACACTAAGGCAATAGGCATAAACCAAGTTCACCAGTTCAGAGGGTAACCCTCACTTCTACATGTTAGGGCTTGAGACTAGTGAAGCTTAAAAAAATGTTTAAAGATATATTTGCTGTATACTCTTTTAATTTCCCGTTACCCTCTCAGTTCCAGTGTAAATCCAGCCTACATTGGCAATGTTCTTCTCCTGATCTTCCTTCCACTCAGGAATTTGCTATGGATTACCATTGATTTCTTTTTATAGGATTCCCAAGAACAAATCTGAATGTACCAGTCTTTTAGTCAATTGAGAAGTCAACTGTCACATTGAAATTTCTGAGACACTGCCTCTTTTACCAAAGTTAATATATGTTTCACACTTATGTTCTTTATCTTTCTTTTCCCAACATCTCACTCAAAATCAGGAATATAGACTCAAATGCTGTCAATGATGAGGAAGGAACAATTAAAGCAAAGAGTGTACAGATGTAGTATGATAGGAAGATTAGTGTTTCTGGCAAAACAAGATCCTCTACCTAAGGAAATTCAACCGTTAAGACACTGTACCAACTGAATAAAACTTATCTACAAGCCAAAATTCAGCCCATTGTCTGAGTTTACACCTTCCATAAGTAAATGCACTGTCATAGGAAACTGTTTTCTGTGCTCTTACTCAAAAAGGTTTGATGGAGATAATACAGAGTAGAAGGATAGTTAAAAGCAAAAAAATGAAACTTTTTTGTAAGTGAAAATAGTTTAAATTCATTTGTTCCCTTTATTTTGTGGAATCATAGAACCTTAGATGTGGATGGAAACTTTGAGTCTCGTTTTCCACTTACATGCAGGACTCTTGTTTGTATACCTCTGACACAGGACCCCAGGTGTCACTTAACACTTCCTGAATGAGGACTTCACAAAACCTAAAGGCAGTTATTTCATTACTGGCCTGCTGAAGTTGTTAGAAGGTGATTTTGGGGTTGAGCTGCGTTCTACTTCCTTGTCTGTTTCTCCTATCTATCTTGATTCTCACTGTTGTCCGTAACAAAATGAATCCATTCCTGCTTCCATAGGTTTTTTCCTTCAAATATTTGAAGATTACTCTCAAGCCTCTCTTTGCTTTTATCTTTTCCAGGCTAAACTGTTCCAGTATTCAGTCATACCTCATTTTGACATGATTTGCAATTCCTTATCTTATAGAACGCAATCCTGCAATGGCCCTCTCCTTCATCCTTTACCTTTTGATGTTTGGTATTTTTAGAAACAGACATGCAGTCCAAAGAAAATATGAGAACACAGCACAGTAAGACTAGTGCTTCTAGTGTTCTGAACTTCAGCTCTTATTCTATGTTCTTCACCTCCTTTAGACTGTACGCTGCCTGAAGGTAAGGCTGTTTCTTCTGATTCATCATATTGTCCCCAGCACCTTATACCTGTAATATATAAATTCCCAATACATAATTGGTCAATCATTAAACAGTTAACTTCCTCATGCCACTGTCTCTTCATTGGCTAGATACAGAGACTGGAAATGAAATTTTGTAACACCTCATCCTGTTGGGATATCCAGTTTTCTTTTCCTTCCATCCCTCTCCTTTTTAAAATTTCTCCTAATATTCATAAATCTTTAGAGATTTAAATATTACAAACTAGTGAACTCATAAGAACGTGTGAGTTAAATGCCATCTGTCAGTTTCAGGGAAATACTGTCCTGTGGGCATCAGTGTTTTTCACCTAAAGCGAATTCCAACATGTGCAAAAACTGAAACTACAACAGAGATACTTTATCCCTAATGCCTAGATTGCTGCAGAGATCTTTACCTTGGTGGGTGGGTGGATGGGTGTAGAGAGAGAGTGAGAGCGAGTGTGTGTGTGTGTACGTGTAGTAAGCCTCGTGGCCTGGGAGCAGGGCTGGTCAACTCTGGATAGCAATGGTTACCAGCCCGCTCAAGTATAAAATGACTGGAATTAACTTAGCTATTGCCATACAGGGAGTGATGGGTGGAACTGGGAATCAAACTCAGATCTTGTGATTACATGGGTGTTTCTTTTAAAAATGTAATGCTCTATCCATTACATGGGTTTTCTTTTTAAAATGTAAAGATGAACATCCTTTACATTAATTTGCCGTCCACTTTCATGAATGATTTTATTTTTTGGACCAATGGCCCTTGGTGGAATGAAAATTTCACCAGCTCTGGGCTACAGGGCCCAATTGTCATCCTTTATTTCTACTACTTAGAGCTATGAACAGGTGCTTAATTTGTAGCAACCTGGTACATTTGCAGATCCTGGGAGCCTATTTCATGCATCCAGAATCCAAAACTTTATGGGGTTTAGAAATTGGCATTTTAAACTATAAACTCAATTAATTCTTCTCTATAGGCTAGAAAGAGGACCTGGTTTATGTGTGATTGTTATTTTGTCTGGGGTATTAACGAGGGAAAATAAGTCCTAGATAAAAGGTTTTTAATGTAGGAAGAGGTGCTGGAAATGAGCACTAGGTTTGCAAAATATCAGGTGGCAGGATTTCTACAAACAAAGGGAACAAAGGAACAAATCAAGAGTAATTCAGAGGTCTAAGGCCGTCTAACTGGGGGCAAATGGCTATGCTTATCTAAATGACCGGCTTCACAGGGACTTGCACAGTAAAATGATTCACATGAATATGGATGAGTAGACATTTAACATCTGAGCAGTTACAAACATATATTCAGGTACCTTTATTTTAAAAATAGAATCATTAAAACGAGTGATGAAATTATTAGCATGGAAAAATATCCACAACACATTAAATAGGAAAGGTCTGCTTAGATTGTGAAAGTATAAAGAGAAGGGCAAAGTGGTTACTATGGCAGTTTTCTTAGTGGCTATCTTTTTTGGGGAGAGAAAGGGGCACAGGATTGTGACGATAGCAGGAATGACTTTCTGGGGTATTGGTGCTGTATCATTTCTTAGCCCCTATGCTGGATACATAGACATTTGCTTTACGATAAGCCATCAAGATGTGTGTTAGTAAAATGTGTGCACTTTCCTGACTTGAATGTTATTGTTCTCAGAAAAATAGCTAAATTTTGAAGTTTTAACACCATATTACTGTTTCAATTGTCTCAAATTCATTTGGGAAAATGCCCTAATCTAGTTTCTTATTCCTGAAATGGAAATTTTTAATGTTTACATTTATTTATGATTCATATGATTTGATTTTAAATAGGTGGCATTAGAACTCTCTTGAAAATAATTCGCTGGTTTAATAAAAGATGCTATACTCTAGAACTGGATCAGGATTTCTCAGCTTAAAACTAGTTCTTGAGTCTTTGGTCTTTATCTTTTAATTTTTTTTCATTAAAAATTGTTTCCCTTGTATTATGTTTTTTTCTTAATTCTAAAAAGCTGATACTTCACAGGTCCACTGTGTGGTTGACAAACAGCTTTGCCTGAACTGTTTGATTTGATTTGATTTGCTTCAGAATATTTCTCTAAGGCATAAGAGAGGTTCCTACTAACCACACTCTATCCTAGGCTCCTCACATGTGAAATGAGTGAAATTAACTTTAGCTCCTGTCATGCAACAAGTGATGGGTAGAACTGGGAATTAAACTCAGATCTTGTGCGTATAAGTGCAGTGCTCTATCCATTACATGGGTGTTTATTTTTAAAATGTAAATACAAGTGAGCTGTCCAAATTAATTTACCTTCTACTTATCAGGCTCATTAATAATTTTATTTTTTAGATTACTGGCCCTTGGTTGGAAAGAAAATTTTAACAGCCTTAGACTACAGGACCCAATTGTCATCCTTTACCTTTCAGAGAAAAGAAGAGTTGCTTAAATGGAAAACTTTACATTTTACATTCAATGAAATATACAGAAAAGTGTACATCAGTGTATATAGCTAAGATGAATATTCACAAGCAAATATAACCTTGTAACCAGCACCCACATCAAGAAAGACAATCTTTTAACATCTCAGATGTTTCCCTCATATTAATGTTCAATGAGTATCCACATCCAAGGCCAGATACTACCATAACTGTGGCATCATAGATCAGTTTTGCCTGTTATTACGCCTTCTGTAAATTGAATCATACAAGATGTATTCTTTTATGTCTGGCTTCCTTGGTCCCATGTTATATTTGTGATGTTTACCCACATTATTATCTGTACTTAGATAATATTCATTTCATTTACTGTATAGTATTTTACTGTATGACTATATCACAGTTTTTCTATCAACTATTGTTGGGCATTAGGTTAGGTTTTTGGTTTGGGGTTATGAAAATCAGAATACTGCCATCATTCCAGTCCAGGTCTTTTGGTGAACACATAAACATACTCCTGTTGGGTATGTATCTAGAAGTCGGACTGCTGGGTCCTAGCTTATGAAGTATTCAGATTTAATATTACACAAAATTTTTCCAAACAGGTTTATACTCCCACTGCTCCATGACAGCATGCTTGGAGGAGAGCTGGGGAAATAAATGCCCTATTCTATCGTCTTTCTGATTTTTTGCATATGCTTTCCATTGTCTGAGCCCAACTTGAGGCTGGAATAATACATTACTTGAGGTCAGCCTCCAGGACACTGAGCAAAGTGAAGTGACTGATTCTGGAGATTCAGTGGGAAGGCATCCAGCTCTTCTCATTCCATGCTCCTCAGAAAATTGCCAATTTTCTTCTCTGCATGAAGAAAAGTTTTTTTGAGATCTTATTTTTACTATTTCGCAAAAGTACTTTAAAAAAGTAAATGGAGTTATTGTGCTGGGCATGCTGGGTGACGCCAGTAATTCCAGCACTTTGAGTGGCTGAGGTGGGTGGACCACTTGAGGTCAAGTGTTCGAGACTAGTCTGGCCAACATCGCGAAACCCGGTCTCTACAAAAGTTTCTGTAGTCCCAGCTGCTCAGGTGGCTGAGGTATGAGAATCACTTGAACCTGGGAGGTAGAGGTTGCAGTGAGCCAAGATTGTGCCACTGCACTTCAGGCTTGGAAAAAAGAGCAAGATTTTGTCTCAAAAAAAAAAAAAATAGATGGATTTATTCACATAGTAGGTGGCTATGTGAACTTTTTCTCTTACGTTACTGAAGTGTTGTCATATCTAGAAATGGCACGTCTGAACATCTCATGCTCAGCTCTGTGATGTGAACATGCCTCTCCATATGTCTATCCATATTTTAAGTGCTGTCATACTCGATGCATGCACTGTTTTGGACAGAAAAGTTTTTGAGGAATATGAAATATCAATAATGGTAAAATGGAACAAAAATAGCACATGTCTAACCATGCTAATTTAGAAAAAGGAAAACGGAGAAGGGAAGAATATAAAGGCATTAAGAGGTCTTGTATGTATACTATGCGACAGGCACTGAGCATGCATACGTTTTCCATAAAACAAGAATGATGCCCAGAATTCTGATTCAACACATGCATGATCCGCTGTAGTTGTTACCACAACTACTTCATTCTCTCAGCTGTAGTGTATCAAGAAAAGGGTAGTATTTGGTGTAGGAGTGAGTTCTGAGATGCATGAGCAAGTTGCAAGCGTGGGTTGTTCAGGTTCTTAGTGTGCCCACACCCGTCCAGCTGTCCCCCTGACCTGACCTCTCTCAGTCAGCACCTCTGGCTTTTTGGGGCTTCCCATGACCAGGAGTCAAGAGACGAAAACACTCGAGCCTAGGTAACAGATGAACTTCTCCATTATGCCAGCAGAGGTGAATTGCCGCAGTGTTACAGCCTCTCACGGGAGGGGCGCTGCAGGATGGTGAGTAAGTAAACGCTCCCAGTAGGCAGAATTGAGGCAGTGTATCTTGTTGGATGAAGACATGGCTAAGGTCAAGATTTGCTGTGATCTCTGAACAGCAGGTAATAGTCTGGCCAAATAGTCTGGATACTGCCATGAGCAATATTGGGGAATTGATGGTAACTGTATCATGCCAGGTAGAGAAACACTTGATTTATGGGAAACAGAATGATGCGTGTGGCCCAGAGCAGCCATCACAGATTATTCTGTGGTACCTTTCTGCCCACTGTGAACAAATGCCCATGTTCACAGCCCTTGCTGGGAGGGCATGTTTAACTGGGCATTCTTATATCTAGTGACTCACCTAGCCCAGCAGATGGGATTGGCATATGTTATGGAGGTAGAGGGAGAATGACAGTTGTCTGGGCTAGAGCAATTACATTCTCTTGGAGAATTGGGACTTGGGCACTATGGAAAGTCACAGGTGGGTTTCAGAGATTCTGAAAGCAGACATAGGGAGACAACAGGTCAGGTTACTGGTAGAATATCACCTTCCAAACTCTAGATGCCAGGTTACCTATACTTTAGAACATCCCTCCAGCTTCCAGTTCCCTTTCCCAACAGCTATGCCTCGTTTCTCATCCAGGCATCCAGGAAGTCTATATCCTTATCATACCTGGAAGTTTGCTTTAACAGGCTTGATGGCAGTTTTATGCTTTCAACTTACAAATCCTTGGTATTAAAACAATTAAAACCAAATATTGGGTCTTAGGCTTCTAGGTCTTGACAACGTATGGTTTCTGCTCACATTTTAGCACTGAAAATTTTAAAAAGTAATTTACGCTGTTTAATTTGATAAATGCTATAATTGAAATAAATTTTTTTAAAAAAAGAGTGAAGACAAAACAAGAAAATGGCCAAGTCTATCAGCAGTGGTGAGTTTACTGTGAAGTTAATGATGCTTAAGGGTCAGCATCCCTAACTTGCTCAGGACCCTTCCTAAGCTCTGAAGGGAACCTGGTGGTTACGTTTATATAAATTCTGCACAAGTAACGATATTTTTACTGCAGTTAATAAATATTTACTTAGAGTGTTCTATTTTTAAGGAGGTTTTCTCTGTGTAATTATTTATCTATTGGGTTCTGCAAAACCAGGATCTGCCCCTTCTGGGGAGTTTAATAATGACTTCAGAGAGGAGGTGACTTTGAGCCAAGTCTTGAAGGATGGAGATTTTTCTCAGGTGGAGAAGGGCAGATGAGCTAGGCTAGGCAGCAAGAACTGTGTGTGTCAAGGCATGGTCATAGGAATCCATCTTGATTGTTTGGGGAACAGACAATGGTTTGAAGCTAGAGCTGAGCAGGTGGTGGCAGGCAGTGGGTAGCACTGGCGTTGATGAAGAAGAAATCTGGGGAAGGGGGCAGAGGCCAGTCATGAAGACATGTATGCCATGTTTAAGATCTTGGATTTATCATGTGGGTGATGGGAGATGGGAGAAAGGGATGGCATGAAGGAATCCTAGGTAGCTTTTGTAGATGGAACCTCCCTGCACATCCCAAATGTTTCTAGTTCTAGAAATGTTCAAGATCAGGAAGCTTGCAACCTTTTACAGATGCAGTAACTTTGAGAAGGTGAGAACATGGTAACAGAGAGAGAAGAAAGCAATAATAACATATATGTGGAGAAAAAGGTAACACAATGAGTGAGAATAAAAAGTAAATTGCATTATTGTAAAAATGCACAGTTGAAATGGTTGAAAGCCATTTCTAAAATGTCAGGGAGGAAGACTAGAAGGGAAGTTGAGAATGAGAAAAATATTTTCATCAGCCGCTACTTAAAGCATCCATTCCCATAGTGTCTCCACTGAGAAAAAAATGAGACAGTCCAGAAGAAATAGCAGTTAGTTGGAATTTTCCCAGCACTCTCTACACCTGCTTGTGTAAAAGTGCATGCCTTAAGTGCTGCTTCATGTAGGTCAGGGGCATGAGGTCCAAAATGGCAGGGAGGGACCCTTTCTAAATGCCCACCTCCTCATGAGCTATGACTCCCCAGCCACTAATTCCATACTTTTTCAAGAAATGCGACATAACTCATAGCCAGCCAGCTCTGGGATTTCAGCCTGTGGCTTTGCACGCCCATAACCCTAGTATCTTGATGACAGTTGCCCTATCACTCCTGCTCCATAATTCTTGTCTGGGCATGAGAAGTTTTGAAATTGTATTTGGGGCCAAGACTTCAGCAACAGTAAGTTATATCCAAGAAATAAGCATGAAACATTGTACGTGTGTTTCTATAAAGCTGCTGTGTCAAACAGACATCCATTAGGTGGTTACCCCAGATGTGGCCACTGGTAGATTTCACACATTAAGGAGCTTTTACCTATGTTTGCCAAATCCATGGCCCTGGTGAGACAGACATGGAGCCATGACAGAGGCTTATGACTTCAAACCCCTACATCAAGAAGAGTTTTCACTATGGGTGCTCTGTTGTCTGCATGCAGAAGCATGCATTCAACTTCATTGTTAACGAAGAGCCTTCCAAATGGGCATTACTTCCTGCTTCCTGTATCTGATATCATCTGAAAGCAGCAAGTCTGGGCAGAGGGCACCTACCAAATAGGTAAGAATTAGATCATACTGTCTTTGCCTCCACTTCCACCTCCATAGTCTCACAGTATCAGCTCCATGTATTTTAGCAACAATAAAAGACACTGAGTCAGGAATAAGGTGTGATTCAACTGACATTTGTGTTAGCTTAATGAATCTAACAGTTCTTGGGCTCTAATAAGGCTATTATGCCATTAGTTAAACCCCCAATTTTCTGTCCTGCTTTTCAGAGCAAAGAGGCCAACTTTATGCCTTGTGAGCCAGAGAACACAGGCTAAGGTTTTCTCTTCTACATTTTTGGTCCTTCTGTGGAGTGCCAGTAATGGTTCTCCAAGCCCATGTCCAGAAAAACTTCCACCAGGATCTGAAAACCAGGGATGAAACCAAGGTATTTAACCCATTGATGCTGGAGTTTGCAATTTTTTTGAATTGCAGATGTGTGAAAAATCAGATCTTGGCCTTGAGCAGTAAAATATAAATAACTCCCTCATGCTTAGTGTTCCAATAATGGAACATTAGGCCTAAGTGGGTGTGATTAAGATTTTTATGCATGGATGCACTACCACTCTCACGAGCCTCCTGTCTAGGGGGGCCTTTAGTGTCTCGGGTCTACTTGGTGTGAACTCTGAAGTCCTTCCCACCCCTACAAGCCACCCCTCAGGGTGCGCTGGGAGATCAGCAGTGGTGTGGTGGGGAGGAGACAATGGCCAAAAGGAATCGTCCTGGAGGTTGGTTAGCAAGCAGGAGAGCAAAAGGGGAGAAGAAAACCATGTACAATGTTTTAACACCTCCAGCTGAAGAAGGTGAGGCATAGAGGTGTCTTACCATTAGGGGATGTATCTGAGTCACAGCACCGAAGTATGTTAGCAATGGCAAATCTGTACAGGTCTGCAGCAAACTCGATTTTTGCCTCCTCAGAAGAAAGACTTTGGCCCAGGGACATAAGGCAGATTGAGAAACTGAGACAAGTTTTAGACTGAGGCAAGTTTTAGAGCAAGAGTGAAAGTTTATTAAAAAGTTTTAGAGCAGAAGTGAGAGGAAGTACACTTGGAAGAGAGCCAAGCAGGTGACTCCAGAGGTTCAAGGCTCTATCTGACCCTTGACTTAGAGTTTATACATTGGGATGGTTCTGGGGTTTGTGTCTGTTAATTTTTCCTTGGGCCAGGATGTCTGCATGTGCAGTGGCCTGCCAGCACTTGGGAGGGGCCACATATGCAGTGTGTTTCCTGAAGTTGTGCACATGCTCATTTGAGGTGTTTTTCTTTTACTCGTTAGCTGTTCCCAGAGGAAGGTCATATACCAGTTAAATACCACCATTTTGCCTCTTAGTGTGCATGCTTGAGCCCACTCCCTCAGCTCTTGAGATCTTATGGGGAAGCCAATGATTACCAGTTTCAGGTGTTTTCTACCTATTGGAAAACTGCTTTTCCCTGGTGCTTGGCTGTAAGCATTTACTATTTTAGAGAGACAGTTTGACAACTGCCTGACCATCACCTGATGGTCACCTGACATTCCTGGGCAGGGTGCGGGGTGTAGAAGGAGGGGTGGTGGCTGGCAGTGAACAGGGTGGTGAAGGATGGCAGGGGGCCTTTTCTGGCCTGCTCATGTCTGCCTAATTACCTACTCTCACACTGACATTATGACAGGACTCCAGTGTACCAGTACGATATACACAGGCAATGCCAATTATGACTGAACTTTACAGGCAACAAGTTAGATCTCACTGTGTGTGCCTCTTTAAATTATTCCCTTTTTAGTAAAGCACTGTCGTTTTACTCATCATTTTCCCCATTACCCCAATGTTAAGTACAGCCTGATGTTGAGCGTGTGGACCCTGCAACCACACGAGCTGCATCCTAATTCTGACTCCTCTACTTATTTCCTGTGTGACCCTAGGCAGGTGAATTACCTGACCTCTTTGTTCCTTCACCTATAAAGGGAGTATGGTGAATAGCAGAGAATAGTATAGTCTGTTCACTTTGTCATTCCCATTATACAAATGAAAAACAGGTTAGGGAGAATTGTTTTTAAAATGAGTTAGTTTATATAAAGAAACGACTCCATACCTGGCACATAATAAGTACTCAAAATGTTAGTTGTTACTGAAACTTTTAGCAGGAAATGAAGTCCCCTATATCTAACTTGGGAGAAAAATTTCAGCCAAGAGATGGTTCAAAGACAGCAGAGACCTTTATAATGGGAAATAGAGAGCAAAGAGCTTATTGTAGCGGAAAAAAAACCATAAGTACACTTCAGGGGAGGAGTGGGCTGATCCTGAGGGAAAACCAGTTTTGAGGGTCTTATACTGTGAGTTTTATAAAGTCAGGCTCCTTCTTGAGGTTCCCACTTCTGTCTCAAGTCTGCCTTTTTTCATCTAGTTTTTCTGTTTTTGCCTTAGGTCACCACTTTTGTCCCTACCTGGTTCCCTTTTAGGCTTGTGGGACCCTTCCTTACTGTTGAGGAATGTGCATGCGTGAGCCAGGAATCAATACAAATCTTGCCTAATGGTGGCATTGCTCATTACTGCCACTCCAGGAAGGCTGTATAGCAGTCAAATCTATATTCATTGCAACTGTGTATCTCTTAGGAATTTCCCCTTCGCACTGATGTATACTTATGGTGCTGGTATATCTCTTAGGAATTTCCCTTTTTACTCTTTTTCCTTCCTTATCAGAATGTACCTTGCAACATTCTGACATTTAACTGCACAGTACTGGGGGACTTAAGAGGCATTCCAGGGCCTTTTTTTCTAAGTACCTCTTCTCCTTCCTACACACAGTTGACTAACTGCTCTCCCACTCTAGCATTAGTGATACTATTAATATGCAAATTTTGGGTGATCCCTCAGGCTTGAGACTTCCCAGACTTTTCCCTCCTGCTCATATCTGGCTTTCTGCCTACTCTACCATATCCACTGGCTTTTTCAAAATCTAAATTTACCTTCCCATTTCTTCGGAGCAGTTGTGGAAGAAGTGGGATCAATGGAGTTACAGATTTATTTTGCCACTTGCTAGATCATGACCTTGGTTAAGTTACTGCCACCAGTGGATTAGTTTCCTTTCCATAAGATGTTCATATTAACAACACTATGTGCCACACAGTAAATATTCAATACATATTTCTTTTTTTCTTCCTGTTGGATTCACAGACCTCTTAAGACAGAGAGATAATCCATATGAACTTCTTATTAAAAAGGACAACTCTTTTCCATGTTTTCTAAGAAAAAATGGATAACAGTGAAAGCTTTTAGCTAAGAAAAAGCATTGAATGAGGATAAACGCCCCAAAGCTCTGCTTTCCTCCTGATAGCAAGAGAGATACTGGGCAGGGGTTGATGAGCAGTTAGTTAACTAAGGGCAACGTAGTGAGCTCTGGGATTTTTACTTTTGAGCCTAGAATTTAGAAGTATGCCACTTTCTTTGGTTGTCTTCTTTGTAAAACACTGTAAGGTACCAGGAGGAGATGTGAATAAACAAGAGATCAGAGACATAGTCCCTTTTTATAGAGACAACAAACATCTAGTGTAGTGTACAGACATATAAACTCCCAATAAGATAAAGATGTATCGTGGCCAAGTGATATGGTTTGGCTGTGTCCCCACTCAAATCTCATCTTAAACTGTAGTTCCCATAATCCCATGTATCCTGAGAGGGACCTGGAGGAAAGTAATTGAATCATGGGAGCAGTTACCTTGTGTCATGATTATAAGTTTCCTAAGGGCTGTCCAGCCATGCTGAATGGTGAGTCAATTACACCTCTTTATAAATTACCTCGTCTCAGGAATGTCTTGATTAGCAGTGTGAGAACAGACTAACACGTCAATATAAGAAGAAAAAGAGGGAAATAAATGACCATGGACAGAGAATTCATGACATCTAGTCAGGGGGCTATTCATTTGATCAGAAAATAAAATGTATAAAAAGGTCTATGCCTTTTTAACTCCAGGGAAATGATCAACAAAGACTTAATTAGAAGACAGATTATTCCCCAAAGGAAGGAACAGTCAGACAATTATAATACATGTTTATTTATGTGATAACAGTTACACATGAAGCCAAATACCATATCACTCAGCATAATTTCACAAAATTCAAACTGTATTTCTAATTAAAAAGATGAACAACCACAAGTATAAATGACCAATTTATGTACAGGGTCTTTTTCTTGTGGGAAGATGACTCAAAATCCAGAAACCTTTTTCTTGATAGCAAAGGTTGCAATAGAGACATAAGAAAAGTTCTGGGACATTGATAAAGGATGCTTAGGGTAGACCTGTAGCCTTAAGCTCCTTCCTTTCTCATTAAGTTGAGAGCTTGCTCCTCTGAATGTCACTATGATGTATCTGTACTAGCGAGTGTGTCTATGAATAAATAACATAATTAACAACTTCTAGGAAAATAGGGAGATATTAATTTTGCTCCTAACAATGTAAGACTTCTCTAGGTAAATGTTTGTTGTTCTTTATATCCATTTGGTTTGGCTTTACTAAGCTGCATGCCAAAAATGCAGAAACCAAATCTGTCCTAAATTCTATTCCCTTATTTTAAAATGCCTAAAACTGCATAGTCCCCCTTTGGGCACTATGTAAATGATTACTGGAGCCAGAGGGATTACATTACACATAAGTATTTTGCTTATCTTATAGGAAATTATACTGATCTCGTAACAGCTCTTAGCACAAGGTGTAACTTAACTTTTCTAGCATGGTGTGGACTCCAGAAACTGGCAACCCAAAGGATTAGGTGTAAATGAGACCAGCGTAACATCTGGGAATGGTGGCCATCTGGTTCAAGGAAAGTGGAGACCAGTTACTGGGCTGTGGAAAGTTGATTGGTTCCAGACTCTCTGTTCTTACTGTGCATCTCTAAGCTATTGCAATCCTAAGGCAACTTCCACAAAGCAAGCATGCACACAGCTGCATGGAGTCCTGAAGATGCTTGACAGCTTTTGACCATTAAGCCGAAAGAACAGCGTACGTAACCCAATGTCCCAGGCGTCTCATGGCCCATTGGTTTCTAAATCTCTAAGTTCTACAGTGGAAGAATAGGGAAGTTCATCAGTGATCCTGCAGACAAAGCTAGATTCATCAAGGTAAGGCTATGAGAGGAGGATGGTTGAAAATTCTGTGGTCATGAAAAAACCGTATCAACTCCTGCCGGATATCTTTATGATCCTCTTTCTAAAAACCACTTTGTTCTTTTACTCTGAGAAGTTTTACACTCCATCAGACTAAACACCTCTCCTTTTTTGTTCATAATGGATATCTATACTTCCCACTGTTCTCATCTGAAATGGAAGTATGTTAGGTAATATAACTGTACCTACATTCATAGAAATCAGTGCAATACCCTAAATGTAAGAGAAAAATATAAGGAAAGTAACACAATATTATGTGTTTGAACATATAAATTTTTGCATGCAAGTAAACTCTATAATTATAAACTATATAATTTATATATAACTATATAAAGAACACCCGTCTACAAGTGAAGATTGATATTCTCAAATATCACAAGTGAAATTGCTATTGGTGATAAAACTTTTCTGAAATGATGAGCCCCCATTCTTGGTAAATACTCAACAACATAATCTTTTGATTCGAAGGTAGCTGTATTTCTAGAAAATTTAGCACATATTAAAACTAAGAAAAAATACACAATGTTTATATTTTAAATGGAGTTAGGTTCTAGGCTTCTTTAATCTTAAGCAGATGTTTCATCTATATAGATGCCTGGCAAGACATTCAGAAATTATGGAAGATATGAAAAAATTCTTCACTGAGAGGGATTATTCTGTATATTATACAAAAATTTCCATCTTTGACCACATCCACTAAATACCAGCAGCAGTTTCCACCCTACAATTCCACAATCATTGTGACAACCAAAAAATTCTATCCTAAATTTCCAAAACCTAGAATGTAGTCACATTAGTCCAAGGGCTCAGAAAGCAAATGCTGCGATAGGATTAGACACATAAGAAGTTTAAATCATGAGGAAAAATTTAGAGGGAGGAGGAGGTTGCTGGTAATACTGTCTGACCTTGATTTAGGTTTGCCTCCTAAGAGCAAAGGGAAGGAAGGAAGGAAGCTCTTAGACCACAGTGAAGGTCTATAAAAGTCTTCACAGGGTCAACAAGAAACAAAGCTGCCTATCAGAAGAGTCTGAATCCCTCTTCTTTTAAGAGTTGCCTGCCTTACTTTTCCTGCAAACTCAGTCACTGGCTGGAACAGCCCATAGAGAGCACACTCTTGGCACAAATACAATGGTGGATTTTAGAGGACGGATCCCTCTGGCAGGAAATCTTAGGGGTGCATTTTCACGGCCACCACCAGTGTTCCTCTTTTCTACCTATATAACTTTCCCTGAATATCAGCTCAAATTCCAGGTCTCATCTGAAATTTCCCTAAACATTTCACATTCATAGGTTTAACATACAGTTTCAACCAATTTTGAAAACCAAAGTGGTATATGGTAAGTAATTGGAAATTTGACCAAGATTTTATTTTGAACTCCAAGAACTATGGCTTACATAAGTGTGGTATATGGCTAGTGACTGACTTTAGTTGACTACTCATCCTCTGTATCTCACGTTTCTTTGTGGACATAGCAACTATAGTATAAAAGTTTCTTTTGAGCATAATTTTTCCCACAAAGAAACATATTGTTGGTGCTGGTAATGGAAGTAAAAAGCAACTGAAGAGTTATGAAGAGGTGATTGTTCCTAGCCAGAAATAGGGTGTATTGCATATGAGTTTCATCCTATATAGAGATAATTACTGGACACTGGCAGTGGCATTTAAATTTTGTTGACTACATTTTATGAATGTTTTATGTGATACATTTATCTGGGAATTCAAGAAAGTCTTGGGATATAATTTTTAGGATATGAAGAGTCTTTTATACCGCTCAAGCTATATCGTATGCGTCTTGTCTTTGCGCTCTAGATAGAGTGCGACTTCCTAAGCGTAGGAACTATTTTATTATTTTATAGCTCCTAGCATGGATCCTATTCCAAATATACGTTACTCAATAACATCCCAAAGTTTCAGATGTAAATGTAGCCCACACAATTAATGGGAAATAAATGGGAAAATGGCAAAATGAACTGTAGCAGCCAGGGTTGATACTGATTTCTGCTCCAGTTTCAACCTAAATGCCAGTATGGAAGTTGCTCATTCCACCAAAAGTAAGTAGATTACAATCCTTGCCTCATCACCATAGTAATCTACTTACACCACTACAGCCACACATAGAGGCGATTGACAAGAGAGTACTCAAAGAGGAAAAGAAAGTTTTCGGCTATGTGGTTGGAATGAGAATACAATTTAGTATTCCTGGATACAAATTAGTTGCCAGGAGGCATTTGGTAGATAGTGTTGGAGGAAAGTGATAACTTTTGAATCGAGTAGCTATGATATGGGAGCGGGGGCAGGGAAGTGCTGGGTAGAGAAATGCAGGTCCCTGGCTAGGGCTCCACTCTGGGGCCTGTACCCACAGACCTAGGTAGGAACAAGCACTCCTGCCTTCGCATCCAAATGTTGCATTTTCAAAGACCACCCTGGCCCACCATGTCCCATCCTGTGCCTGTAAAAGCCCCTGAGATCCTAGCGGGCAGAGACAACAAGCAGCTGGATGTCAAGAGGAGCACATCAGCAGAAGAACGGACAAGTGGCTGGACATTGAGAGAAGCATTTGGCTGGAGCACGCTGACAGGCACTGGCAGACTGGCAGGCCATTGACTGGTGGAATGATGCGGAGAAGAGCCCGGGCCACCAAGAGGCCCGACTCCAGAGGGACACCACTCCCTTCTGGCTCCCCCGTCTGCTGAGAGCTACTTCCACTCAATAAAACCTTGCACTCATTCTCCAAGTCCACATGTGATCCAATTTTTCAGATACCCCAAGGCGTACAGAAAGCCCTCTGTCCTGGCGGGGGTCTAATTGAGCTGACGAACATAAGCCACCTATGGACGACTAAGCTAAAAGAGCACCCTGTAACACACACCCACTGGGGCCTCGGGAGCTGTGAACATTCACACCTAGACACTGCTGTGGGGTCAGAGTGCCACAGCCTGCCCATCTGCATGCTCCCGCTTAGAGGTTCAAGCAGTGGGCCACTGAAGACATGAGCCACACCCCAATCACCCGTCCTGCCAGAGGGATAAGGGAACCTTTTCTGTTTCAGCTTGATGTTCCTTTCTAAAGAGAACTTGGAATTTCTGAAAATGCAGATTGGTAATCTGGGACCTTGATATGTGTAAGTGACCATCACCAGGCAGGCTACTGTGGGGCACAACAGCATAAAGAAGACACAAAAATGGAGAAACAGGATCAGTATACAAAAGAAATTCAGTAGGGCCATTCTCTGAGCTGCGCTCCTTGGGGAGTTCGCCTGGAGTTATTGGGGTGAGAAACTGGAAATACACAATCAGAATTTCATTGTGTGGTACAGGTTAGGGCACAGTTACGTTGAGGTCAGTGTATGCTGCTTTCATCTCACATAGAAAGTTGAATCATTCCTCAGTTAAAGCATCCCTCCGGTTACTGCTGTAGAAAGAAGCAAACCTGGTACCCCCATCTGACTATTGGGGTCAACATGTTGTTTCTCAGATTCAGCTGATCCAAGCAAGTGGGTCCCTTTAGCTAATGCTAAAAATTTAAAACTGTAATGAATTTCATTTCTTTCTGGGTGGACTATTTGTTTCACCAATTTCAGAGGAAGCAGAAAAATCATTATTTTTCCAAAATGATTCAGTAGTTCAGTACTAAGTGGTAAGGTTTTCTTTGAACTGTAATATTTGCAATAAAAGGGGCTTTTAAAGTAAATTTTATAATTCTCACAGTACTTAATAATCTATCCAATACACCATTTAATTAAATATTTGATTATTAGATATAAAAAATGGGAGAAAAATAAATGAATTATGCTTTTGGACACTATCGTCGTAAAATTTTCAGGCACTCTAGATTTCAAACTGTTTGATTCTGGAGTCCTCTTAAGCACGTTTTTGGCTCGGAGTTTTCAATCTTCAGCTTACATAATAAGAACATCATTTCAGAACTGAAAGGAGGGAAGCCAAAGCATCTCTTCATTCTATAAACCACATAATCATATTAACTTAAGAGGAAAAACATGTTCTTATTGAAGAAAGGAAATTCCTAAAAAAATATTTTTAGATGCTCTTAATTTCCAGAATTTTCTGAATTGTTTAAATTGTACTGTATGGTTCTTATGGTTATAGCTTCATTCTTTTCCTTTGGTAAAGGGGGTAGAGTGTGATGTTAGATTCTCACATGGTTCTCTATCTTTCCATAGCTTTTTTCATTGTAAAGTGTGGTTAAAAAAAAAAACATTTTAAAGTCAGTAGTGGTCAAATGCAAAATATTGTGTACCTGTACTATTTCAGAGTTCAATAGATACTGCTTAATGATCTAGTTTCCCTTTCCAGAAATGGTAGCAACCACAAATCTGAGCAGCATGCTCCTTTTAGCTTCTCTGGACAAAGATATTTATTCACAAGCTATGAAAGATCCCATGCCTGGTTATTTCTTCTTGTGTTTTGTTAGCTGTTTGCAGATCTCCCTCACTGTGATCAATGTGAGTGTCCCCAGGGAAGGGACTATGTCCTAGTCATCCATCTTTAGGTCCCCTATGGCACATCGCAGAGTGCCTGGCACAGTAAAACATGTGTTGAATTCACTGGAATTGAAGGAGGACAACAAAGTCCTTGCCCTTTCAAAATAACTGACTCAGGGAAATGTCCAGTCTTCAGTGTCTGTAGGAAGGTTAGCCAGAATGGGTGATATTTCTGGAACCCAGTCTTTCCTTTGGAGTTTGGAACAGAGAGTCACTGGCTGGACTTAATGTTAGAGGAGCTTTCACACACTGGATTTGGAGGGTGCTGTGGGAAAGGTATAGGTAACTTACTACATTCTGAAAAGATCAGTAACTAGATATGTTCTGACAATAGGGCCACAATAGTGTTTAGGCCAAAGTTGTGCTCAGCTTGCAGCTTGCAGATCTCTGGAAGAAACAGTAAACTTGGTATAGTAGCAAATGCCAGAACTTTGGCATCTGCCAGAAATAGACACAAATGTTAGCACTTAGCCCTGTGACTAAAAAATATACAATATTGTATCAGCTAGGAGTTTTGATGTTGGGCATAGCAGAAGTCCACCTCAGACTGTTGTAAAGCCAAAGGCATTTTATTGGCTCAAGTATCTCATAAGTCCAGGGGTAGTCCAGAGTTTCAAAGCTTGTACTCAGGTATAGTTTCCTTGAATCTTTTATTCTGCCTTCCTCTATGTCAGGCTTCATCTTGAGTTGGCTTTTCTCATGGCACAGAAATGGCTGCAAGAACTGCAAGCTTCATATCTTACTACTACCAAGTCCACTGGAAGAGAGGAAACTCCTCTTTCCCAGAAGTCTGAAAATACATTTCCTTGAGTCTCATGGACTCTGACTGGAATAATTGCCATCCTGGAACCTGTCACTGTGCCCAAAGGGAGTGTGGTGGACCAGATTCTGTCCCCTCCTGAGCTTGCGTGTTCAAGTACTAACTCCTAGTGACTGTATTTGAAGGCTTTTGAGCATGTAATTAAGTAAAATGAGGTCATACAGGTGGGCCCTAATTCAATATGACTGGTGTCCTTGTAAGAAGGACATATCCTTGTATCCTTATAAGAAGGGGAGGTTAGGACAAGCACAGAGGGAAGACCATGCAGAAAAACAAGAGAAGATAGTCATCTGCAAGCCAAGGAGAGGGGTCTTGCCAGATGCCAGGCTAGCCAATGCCTTCATCTTGGGTTTGCAGCCTCCAGAAATAAATTTCTCTTGTTTAAGGCATCCAGTCTCTGGTATTTATTGTGGCAGCCATAGCAAAGTAATACAGGGAGACAGGACACATTGATTAGTATGCACCAATCAGGTTCTAATCCTAGTAATGGGAGTGTGGCCAGCTTCTTTCAACTTCATAGTTAAGAATGAAGAAAGACAAATTTCCCAAAGGATATTCTTATTTCTGTTTCTAGTTGGAGGAGGAATAAATCCTGAGTAGCCAAATTGACATTCCCATTATGTACACTCACTCTATGGTTTCCTGAGGAGAATTAAATGAGACAATAGGCTTAGTACAAGGCCTGGCTGATTGTAGCTACTCAATGAACATCCATGTCACCCTTTCCTGCTTTTTTTTGTCTTCGGTTAAGACAAATTCTATTTTCTCTATAATTGTACTGAATTGGTTTCCTAAGAGAGCAGAACTATCCAATTTCTCAGCACAAGGCCCATGATTTTTCTTTATTTCTAAATATTATTTTGGCCCCTCAAGTCTTCCTAAATTTTGGCAGGTTTTCCTTCATATTTTCTTGGTGTGTTAGAAATTCCTAGAAAATGAAGATGCATTAGTTAAGGAAGGACATGGAGTCTCTTTCCATCATAGGGGTGGACTATCATCTTATTGGGAGTCAGGTCAGCGGGAACCCACAGGGATGATTGTCAACTGGAGGCAAGTGAAATAACAGACACGCGAGACAGTTTATTGGCATTCCACGTAGCATGATGTTCTGTCATTAAGTGTCGATGTGGTGAGAAAATCACCCTTCTATTAGTCCATGAAGCAGTGGTGTTGCAAAACATGCAGGGATGTGGTCTGTAAACCAAAAATAAAATTCAAAGTCCCCCCACCTTAACTATCTGAATGGACTTCATCCTTTAGGCCAAAGCCCTCTAAGTTTAAGCTGAAAGACTGGTTCAAGCCATGACAGGAATGGGTTGGTGTTTGAACATGTCTCATGCCCTCTTTCCTTTTGGAATTTAAGGAAAGCCAACCAGCACCCTACATTAACACAGACTTTATGTCTGATAAGAAACATTTACAACAAGGTGGTCCAATCTGTTGACTTCCCTGGGTCACATCAGAAGAATTGTCTTGAGCCACACATAAAATACACTAACATTAATGATAGCTGATGAGCTTAAAAAAAAGTAACCAAGAAAATCATGAAAGTTTTTGAATTTGTGTTAGGCCGAATTCAAAGACATCCTGGGCCGCATGTGGCCTCTGGGCTGGACCAGCTTCATTTACAATCTCTTCTCTCTGAAGCCTGCTACCCGGAGTCTTCATCTGCGTGTTAAAATTTGGGTCTATATAACCTCTTATCCTAACCCAGACTTTCCTTTCTATTGATAATGACTGTTTCAACCAATTGTCAATAAGAACATTAAAAAATCCTACCTATAACCTGGAAGTCCCCTGCATTTCCCACTTTGATGGACCAAACCAACTTGTATTTCAAATATTCGATTGATGTCTTATGTCTCCCTAAAATGTATAAAGCCACGCTGTGCTCTGACCACCTTGGGCACAGGTTCTCAGGGACTCCTGAGGGCTGTGACATGGGCCATGTGGTCACTCATATTTGGCTCAGAATAAATCTCTTCAAATGTTTTACAGAGCTGGACTCTTGTCATGGACAGGTTGGAAGATTCAAGTCCAGATTCTGCCTCTGAATCTAAGAGGTCTTGCTTACAGATCCGCCTTGGTCCTTGGTTTCTTCACCTGGGACCGACTTGACTCTGTGTTCTGATGGTTGCATGTTTGCTCCTCTAATCCTCTCTTCACTCTCTGCACTCTGAAGTCCTGTGTGGACTTCTGGCTTCTGTCCATCTCCGCCAATAAGGAGCACTAGCAGAAGAGCCAAGGAAGGGAGGAGGGGAAGGTCACCTATTGAATTCCTGCCCCTTCTATTCATCTTCAGTCTAAGATCACAGGCCCTGTCAGATCCTACAGAACTCTCTCTGACTCTGGATTCCTGTGACCATTTTCTCCCCTTCTTCCTTTAGCCCTGGGGGTAGAAACAACACCCCAGTACATCGGGCCCTGCCTGGGGCACTGCACTGTCTCTTACTGTCTCCCTATACCCAGCCCACAGCCTTGCACGTTGTTTATTAATCTGTTCTTAAATTACTCAGTGTGGGTATCATCACCTTACTGCAAGGATCCTGACACTTACTCATGTCCATGGACTACAATTCAACTAATGTGTCACAGCTTACAAAGCTCTTCAAGATAATCTTACCTCAAGTTATTTTATGTTTTAATGTGTGTAGTGATGAAGTGCATGGGTTCTGGAGTTCCTAGAAATATGACCTTAGGCAAACTGTATAACTTCTCTGTGTGTTAAGTTCCTTTATGTGTAAAGTGGTGATGATAATAATAGTATCTATCCCGTGAGTTTATTATTTTCCTTAGGCTAAAACAAGGCATGTACTGAATAGAAAGCACTCAGCAAAAATCCTTGGGTCCCATTAGTGCTCAATGACTCTTATCCATTGCTGGTAGGAATATTTGATTATTCTTACTGCTTGCTTGTCTGCTTCTTCAGACCGGATTCTCCAGAAGCAGATACTGAGATGGAGTTTGGGGTGCAAAAGGTTTGTTAGTGATCAACACCTGTGAAAGGCAATGAGGAGAAAATAGGACTGAACAGAGGAAGAAACTGACCTCTGGGGCAGGCCTGATGAAGCTTCAGCCAACCCAGCAGTGAACTCTGGAGTGAATATTGCCCATCAGTGTTCCATATTGAACCAAAATGGACCAGCCTTTGTATCCCTGTCTCCTTCAGTTATCAGGAGTTGGCTGTACAGAGAAGGGCATGACCTTAGCTATCTCTGTGCAGCTGAAGCCAATTCTGAAGGAGCTGACAATTGGAAGCTGTCTGCTTATGGTCCCCAGACAGGCAGCAAGTTCATCCGTGAATCTAGGCTCTACAACGCTGTCGACTGTAATGCCTTTCGAATTCATTCTTCCATATACATTCAGGGAGCAACTTCTCCAGGATCTGATGGACCTTACTTCCTGAGGGGAAATAAGAAGAGGAAGGTTAGAGGAATAAACTATAGTCCATGCTGTTGTAGCTGATTTCAGAGCTACTAGTTGGTGCTCATCTCCCTTCTTCACTATGCAGCCTAGGTTACCCTCGCCTCTGCCTCAATGGCTTACTTGTTAATGAATGAAACCCAACCATCATGCTGAAGGGGAGCACCTAAGCACCTGGTCATTATGCCCTTCACAGACTAGGGCTAGTGTACTTGTCTATTTACAGTCAAGTCGGGCAAGGGAGTACCAAGTGAATCACCCGGGTTCCACGTGTATTCCCTGCCTCTGTGCATACCAGTCCTACCTTCTGCTGAGGATCAGGGTCAATTGCCCCTGCCAATGTTGTGACGCCTCTTCTTGCCTATTGATCTCTGTCCACAAGTGACAAATTCAGAGTGCACAGGTGGCAACTGTAGCTGACAGTTTAATGGGACTCTTGCTTTGTCTCCTAGCAGTGAAAGTGTATCTCATTTGGGAACCAGAACCTGTTACTGTCCAGAGCCTAGAGTTATGGAAACAGAAACGCGAAGTCCTTCTGTGGGTGATAGAGAATGATAATAGGTGGGGCCACTACTGCCTCTTCCCTTTGTTTCCACACACACATATTCTTCCTATTGGAGACATAATGCCATGTAGCATTTGGTTCAGTTCATATGCTACACCCTGAAGGATGACACCCCATCATTATAAATTATTATCTATGGGGCTGGCACTTATGCCCTTGGCAGCCCATTTCAGCACTCTATCAGGCTGGTAGTTCCTGGGTATTGTGGTGTGTGGTAAGACCAGGTGGATTGCAGCAGTGGGTCCCAGGCCCACTCCTATACCTCTTTTGCTGTAAGGTGAATCTGTTGGTCTGATTTGATGGTTGTGGAATCCCATGCCATTGGAAAAAGCACTCCTTACTTAGATAGTCATGTGGATTAGGCCTTATGGGTAAGAAAGTAAAACCCACATATGAGTAAATTGTCTACTCCAATGGGAAAGAACCATTGGCCCTCTCAGGATGAAAGGATCCAATGTATGCAGCTTGCCACCAAGTGGCCAGTTTGTGTCCATAGGAATAGTGTCATCCTAGGAGCTCAGTGATGGTCTCTCTTGCTGGTGCGTTGAATATTTGGTTGCCACAATTGCTAGATCAAACTTGGTAAGTGGAGTGTATGCTGTTGGGTCCCCATTTCTGCCATTGTGGTCATTTAGTTCAAGTCCCATTGTGCCAGCACTGAGGTGGCCAGTTACAGAAACTAGCTGGTATTAACTAGATAAATAATTTTGTCTGGTGGGTGTTAACAAACATATTTTTTAAATATCCGGTTTCATGTTCACTCCCATATGTTCATCCATATGACCGAATCCCAGATTCCTTGCTTTTGATCTTCCAATTTTTTCCCTTCCAGACCCCCGGCCAGCTGTCCAGCCTATTCAGTGCTGCACAGCAGTCCATATATATATTTTAGATTTGGGTCTCTTCTCTTTCCAACTGAGAAAGTAAATGACTCATGCACCGCCCAAAGCTCTTTCCATTGGAAGAAATTTTTTGTCTTACTGTCATTTAAGGCTATCTCTGAAGGTAGTACAGCTGCTTCCCCATACCGAGCCAATTCATCTGTAAACCAAACAACTTTTTTCCTCCTCTTTTAGCTGATCATAAGGGATCTCTCACACAGATATAGACATGAGCTGAGAGAGGCATGCTTGTGTAACAATGTTGGGTACCATGAGAGTCTGACCTACCTCCATGTTCATATTGATGCAAAATTTAATGCTTCCATCTTATGATCAATTGTTGCTGAGCCCATTTAACTTTATGATTTGGTGTATCTGGTAAGACTTAACTAATGATGGGCAGTTCTGGTGTGGTCATTTGTGGTCCACGCTCAGGTATTCTGTCCCTCCCACAGCTTAGTAGCATGTCAGGGGTTATTTTCAGAAGGCATATGTTCCTTTGTTGTAAATGACATAACCTTGCTCCAGAATTCCAGGTGCCTGTGTTGAGATGGGGCTTTGTTGCAAAATCCACGTGACATCCCTTCCCACAACTAAAATCTGTAATAGATAGTCTCCACCGATATGTATGATCTATTCCATGTGTCAGGATGCTAATTTTGTTTTGTTTCCAAAGAAGTGCTTGACATTGGTTTAACCTATGTCCCTTGGCCATATTTAAATTCCATTTAGCCACATTTAAATTCAGCTTATTTAGTTGGGTTTGGTCCTTGACTTTCTTGGTCATTCCTCTGTATCCAAAGTGGCCCTTTATCTTTCATATCTGCCTTTCAGTTCCTTGAAATTTTAAAATTTCTCACTCAATTTGGAACTCACTCTTAAATGTTCATTTTCTTTCTGTAGCCCATCAGTGGTGCTTTGCAAAAGTCATGAATACCATTAGCTTAATAGCTCTCATTTCCTTCACATGTAGCAAATGCCTGACACATTGCAGCCAGTAGCCTCCCTTCCACTAGTTCTCCATCCCAATTCCTTCCAATGAAAATTTAACAGTTGAACTGTCAAAACCCCACCTTGTCATTGTTTCCTCAGCCCACTTCTAGAACAACTTTCACATGTTGGGTTCTTTGGAGTTTAGGGCATGATGTTCATGATTCAACACCTGCAATAGGAAAGGCAGGTAGGGAAGCAGGATCGGAAAGAGAAGTTGCACTGCAAGTGCATGCCTGATGAAGCCTCAGCCTGGTAGGAAGTGAAAACTGAACACCTGAGTATCTCACATTACGCCAAAGTGGCTGGGCCTTTAGACCCTGCCATTCTCAGCCACCTGGTAGATAGAGCCTGCCGCAGGAAGTGAGTGGCCTTGGGCAGTGGTTCTTTGCAGCTGAGGCAAACCCTGAAGAAGCTGATCACTGGAGGCTGTTTGGTCACTGTAGCTGGATAGAGAACCCTTTCTTGAAGAGAAATCTGGGCAACACATCTCTGTCCAACCCATATGCTACTGTTCAGCAGTTGCCACCATATGAAATGGTACCAATCGTAATTGCAAGGCCACTTTTTCAAAAGTAGAATGTCATCGTAAAATTCTCTTTTGATGGGGAAAATTTTCAGCTTGATGCAGAATAGCTTGGATCACCATTTCCCCAGAAATGTCTTCCCATTATTAGTTCCATGAGAAACGCTGAGAAGAACAAGAGGAAGAAAAAAAAGCTTGAGTCAAATCCATTTGTAAGGCTTGATGTATTACATCCTCTCTTGGAGACTCATCATAACAATGACATATTTCAAGCTTTGAGAAGTCCTGTATGAAAAATAAATGTTAAATTAGTTTAATCCAGTGTTTCTAGCATTTATTTGATTATGGGAACTACCCCCATTTCTTTGTAGGTAACATCTGTCAACAACTTGTGGAAATAGGTTTCATAGAAACGTTCTTAGGATAATGCTGGGCAAGAGCACTTTCAGTGGTGGGCCTCAAGGAATCAAACCACCTCTGTGTTACACAAGCCACATATCTATTGTTGGATAAATGGGTAAAGAAAATGTGGTACAGGGACAGGCGCAGTGGCTCACGCCTGTAATCCCATCACTTTGGGAGGCCAAGGCAGGTGGATCATGAAGTCAAGAGATCGAGACCATCCTGGCCAACATGGTAAAACCCTGTCTCTACTAAATATACAAAAATTAGCTGGGTATGGTGGCATACACCTGTAGTCCCAGCTACTCAGGAGGCTGAGGCAGGAGAATCACTTGAACCAGGGAGTCGGAGGTTGCAGTGAGCCGAGATCGTGCCACTGCACTCCAGCCTGGTGACAGAACGAGACTCGTCTCAAAAAAGAAAGAAAAAAAAATATGATACATACATACAATGGAATATTATTCAGCCTTAAAAGAAGAAAATCCTGCCATTTGGGACAACATGGCTGAAACTAGAGTATATTATGCTAATAATCCAATCACAGAAGAAAAAATACTATGTGAGTCCACTTGTATGGTGAATCTAAAATAGTCAAACTCATAGAAGCAGAGAATAGCACAGTGGTTACCAGGGTCTGGGAACTTGTTGTTCAATCAGTAAAAAGTTTCAGTTATGCAAGATGAATTTGTTCCAGAGATCTGACATACAGCATGGTGCCTGTAGTCCACAATACTGTATTATGCATTTGAAAATTTGTTGGGAAGGTAGATCTCATACATTGTGTTCTTAACACACACATACACAGACACACAGAGATATAAGAAACATTGAAGATGATAGATATGTCTGTTGTCTTAATCTTGTGTTAATAGTTTCACAGGAGTATGCTTATATCCCATCTTGTCAAATTGTATAGATTAAATTTGTGCAGTTTATTACATAGCAACTATACTTCAATAAAAACTTTAAAAAACATCACCCCTGTGTTACAGTGTGCTAGTACTAACCCTGGAACTCATGGAAGTTCCCTAGAAATGCAAGAGGCTTGAAACAGGAAAAAGAGCTTATTGAGGAACTGGCAATACCCCTTTAAGGGAAGGAATGAAGTGCTCATGTAGACTGGACAGTGCCCAAGCACAGGAGGAAGACGGTGAGTGATTGCAGTCAGAGCCTGTGGAATGAGTCCTGCTCCCAGGAAGTGGCTGCAGAGGCTAGGATCCATTCTGCAGTGAGGAGATGGGAGATGCCCAGCAAGAGGCAGATGACAGGAGGGTTCCATAGTCAACAGCAGGACACGTGGGCAGACTTCCAGGCCAAATGGATGCCTTGGACTCTGGCTGTTCCAGCTGTTACTTTTGGTCTTTTCATATAAACAAATTCAGTATCAATTTAGAGAAATATTTATACCAGTAAGCACCATGAATAAAATGTGTACTTGGAATTGTTTGCATATTACATCAGTTTGGAAGAATCATGACACCTGTTTGCACAGTATTTACTGATTAACCAATTTAAACAAATCATGTGTAGAGAATTCAAGGAACAACTTAAGATTGTGTTACTTTCCTCATAAATGGTCTCTTTTATCCCCCTGGAACTTGGAGTCCATAAACATTAGATTATAAATATCTAAATACAGTTAGGTGCCTTTCAAAAGCATGAGGAAAGAAAACAATACAGAATATTTGGGGAGAGTGAACGGTCAAAAGGTCATATAGAAAAATCAGTGGCATCCCCAAACTGGGGAAAGCAAAACTCATCTATTTTTTTCGCCTTTCTGCAACAACATTTTTTCTCCCACAGGATTCATGCATGTGACTGTAAAGGCTTTATAAAAAATACATTTACATGATCTTCTGAATAGATAGGAATTTTTATTATATAAAATTACATAAGTGGAAACACATGAATTCTCCTTTCTTCTTCTTATCTCTATAGTTACATTTATAAAGAATAGTTTCTTCTCTAGGAAGATGTCTTTATTTGGTAACTCTGAATGGCAGATAAGTAGTGTGCTACTGAGGATTGATACACCCATACCTCTCCTTCCATCCCGTGCCTTCTGTATTTCCCAATTCCTCTGGGATTTGCATCTCTCTAGAACCATGCAGCTGAGTTTTGACAACAGCCATGTGTCCTCCTGTTGACCTCCAAGCTTAATGCATAAAGACTTCCCCCACACTCCTTCATCTTGTGTTCTGCTGTCCACCAGCAAGATGTAAAGGACCTGGCAGAAGTTCTGAGGCTGTGGGGCAGGGTGATGCTACATGGAAGGCCATCCACCAAGGATGGACCGGGAGCATGCATGTTGCATTTGCTTGGGTAAGGAGTGAACTTATTATATTTGGTTAAGCTTCTGAAGTTTCAGAGTTAGTTTGGTAAGGAACCCAGCATTTCTTATGTTAAATAACATAACAAGTTGGTTATGGTTGTGTTCATTGACATTAAAAAGACAGTATCACAAACAAGGGAGGGGAAAAGTAGACACAGATTGAGTTAAAAAATAGATACATGAAATTATATAATTTTCTTCCTCCTCTTTAAATAGAAGGATCTCAGAGCTTTATTTACACATTCATTTCCCCACCATAATATCACATCAATCCCTAATTTTTACAAATGACCATACTGAGGCTCAGAGAAGGGCACTGATTTTCAGTGTCATATTAGAGAATGGTGGAGCTGGGACTTGAACTCAGATCTATTTCTACTATGCTGTGGGTCAGTACATATCTTATCTATTTAGTTTTACCAAGAGCTTTGAAAAACCGAAATGAAATGAATGGTTAGGGAGGCGATGACCAAGACAGACAGCTAGGCCCCTCATTCAAGCACACAATAGCTTTGTAAACTTAGACAAATTGTTTAACCCTTCTGTGCCTTATTTTCTTATCTGGAAAATTTAGATGTTGGCCCTAGAACAATTTGCAAAATGTATACCACAAACCTCCAGGATTTCAAAGATTTCCTGGACAGGAATGGTAAGGGATGGACAAGTGTCCGGGACCGTAGCTCACACATCCATTTCAACCAGGACAGCTCTGCATGACCTTTTTCAGTATACAAGCATTCCTTTTAGATACAGGTTTATAGATAAGGTTTCATTTTATCAATATTTAACTGCTAATTTAATTTCGAAAACTGGAAATTGGACTTCCAGGTCCGTGCTTGCAGGATTCTAAAGAAGGGGTGAGTAGCACAGAGATGTTGCTGAAAGAATAGCCTGGATTAAGTCTCTGGTTATTAGGTTTTGTCCAAAGCATTCTCAATTCTGATAAGTCCATTTCATTTGATGGACTTCTGTTTTAGCTGTGCTCTTTTGAAATGTCACTCTCCACAGTGCCCTACAAAAGAGAAAATTCGATTATGCAGAAAACCTCTACTCCAAATGACATCGCCAATTCGCTTTACCTTTCCTTCCCTCTTATATTCCACTCCCAGCCTTTTGCAAATATAATTCAAAATGAATATTACCTCTTTCATCAAGACTGGAATTTGAGGCTTTGCTTGAAATCACTTTGGCATATTCTTTAGGCCAGAGGTGAAGAATGACAAAGTGAGACCTGAGCATGCTGAAATGTTGGGCCCCTTTATTGGGTCTCAGGTCCTGCCAGCTTCCATTTCCCAGTTTTCCAAATTGCCAAACACTCAAACTCCTGTTGCACTTCCTTATGTGGGACTTTAACTTATCTCGTGAGATCTTAAAAGGCCAATTGGTGTCATGAAAAAACTGACGATGGGTGGTAAGGATGGAGGTCATGCATGGGCCCAGCCAAATGTACTTCTCTTTACCAAGATGGACCTGGTTACAGCCACCACTGAATACCCAAACTTGTAGCAATAGAGGCCAATGCTCAGCCCCAGTGTGGCACCATTTCCTGGGGTGATCAGTTAGCTACTTGGTGGCAGGAGATTGAGTATGGTATAGGGAGATGTGTCTGGGTGCCAAGTTGACAAGGGGTGGACTTAATTTCTATGTCAACTTGACTGGTTAAAAGATGTGTAGGTAGCTAGTAAAACATTTCTGGATGTGTCTGTGAAAGTGTTTCCAGAAGACATTAGCAATTGAATCAGTAGACTGAGCAAGGAAGATTTTCCCTGAGTAAAGAAAACTTAGGGCATCTTCTATCCTTTTGAGGACCCTGATAGAACAAAGAGGGGAAGGAAGAGCAAGTCCTGAATTTCTCTCCTGGAGCTGGGACACCTGTCTTCTCCTGCCCTCAGACTTTGGAGCTCCTAATTCTCCGATCTTTGACCTTGGGCTGCAAGTTATATCATTTGCTCACTGTGATCTCAGGCTTTTGAACTTGGATTGAATTGAACCACTGGCTCTCCTGGTTCTTCAGCTTATACATGGCATATCATGGGAACTTCTTAGTCTCCATAATCATATGAGCTAATTCTTAATAATAAACCTAATCTCATCTATCTATTTATCTATCTATCTATCTATCTATCTACCTACCTACCTACCTACCTACCTATCTACGTACCTACCTACTTACCTACCTACTATTAACTATCTACTATCTATCGGCTTACTGTTAGTTCTTTTTCTCTGCAGAACCCTGACTAACACATAGGGGATGGATGGTTTATCTGAACAAATAAAACAATAATCAATCTACTTCAGTGAGGATATCCAAATTATGTTTGCAAGAAGGAAAATTCTATCCAGGGTATAGTTCTTCACTGATTGTATCTTCTGTGTTACATTTGGTACTCATATCAATATCCGAGGAGAGCAAAACAAAACAAAACAAAAAACTATACCACAAAACCAAAAGACAAATGAAAGGAGAAAGTAAAAAATACTCATTTAATTTGAAGTTAAAATTCATAATAGATCCTTGACTCTAATTCCAAGGACTTTCTGACTGATGTCCACATATATGTTTTTTATTGTGGTTAAATTCACAAACATAAAATTAACCATTTTAAAGTGAACAATTCAGTGGCATTTAGTACATTTCCAATGTTGTGCAACCATTACCTACCTATATCTAGTTTTGAAAATATTTTTGTCATCCCAAAGTAAAGTTCCATACTTGTTAAGTAGTTACTTTCTATTCCTGTCTCTCTTCAGCCTCTGGCAACCACCAGTCTACTTTCTGTTTCTGTGTATTTACCTTTTCTGAATCTTTTACATAAATCGAGTCTAACAAAAGGTGACTTTTTTGTGTTTTGACTTCTTTCACTTAGCATAATATTTTCATGCTTCAATCATGTTGTAGCATATATCAGTTCTCATTCCTTTTTATTGCTAAATAATATTCCAATATATAGATGTACCACACGTTAAAAATTATTCATCTGTTGATGGAGATTTGGGTTTAGACTATTGCAAACAGTGTTTCTATGACCAATTGTGTACAGATACTTGAGAACCTATTTTCAATCCTTTTAAGTATATACCTAGGAATGGAATTACAATGTCATGGAATAATTCCATGTTGAACTTTTTAAGCAATTGAGAAGACTATTTTTCCAGTGGCTGCACCATTTTACATTCCCACCACCAATGTACAAGGGTTCCAGTTTCTCCATATTCTAACCAACACTTGTTATTTTCCAGTTTTTTAATGCTAATAATTCTAGTGAGTGTGAGCTGTTACCTCACTGTGGTTTTTATTTGCATTTCCTGACTGACTAATGATGCTGAGCATCTTTTTAAATGCTTCTTGGCCATTTGTATATCTTTGGAGGAATGTCTTTTTAAATTCTTTGTTCAATTTTTGATTGAGTTGTCTTTTTATTATGACGCTGTAAGAGTTATTTATGTATTCTGGATACTAGCCCCTTACCAGACATGTGATTTGCAAATATATTCTCCCCTTCTGTAGGTTTCCTTTTAACTTTCTTGATAGTGTTGTTTTATGCACAAAATCTATATAATTTGATAACATCCAATTTATACACTTTTCCTTGTTAATGTTTTGAGTGTTGTATCTAGGAAGCCATTGCCAAATCCAAGGTCATGAAGATCTACCCCTCTTATCTTCTTTCCAAGAGTTTTATAGCTGAAGCTTTTATATGTAGGTGGTTGATCCATTTTGAGTTAATTTTTGTATATTGTGTGAGGCAGGATTCCAATCTGATTATTTTGTGTGGACATCCAGTTTTCCTGGCACTTTTATTGAAGAGACTGTTTTTTCTACGCTAAATAGTCTTGGCCCCCATGTTGAAAATCAATTGACCATAGACATATGGTTTTATCGGTCAACTCTCAATTCTATTTCAGATGTTAATACATTGTTGAAAATTGACCTTGAGTATAATAGAATTTTATTCTTCATGCAACCAAGATAATCCTGAATTAATTAGGCTAAAGTTTTTGGGAAGTTTTTCCAGTCAAGGTGTAAGAGCACTTCGCATCAGCCGTCAATGAATGCTCAACATGGAGATTCTTTCAGGGTTCAATTGTTCTGTAGCAGGATCTGCTTTCCTTCAGTATTACACCTTCAAACAAAATTCCAGTGTGCATTTTCTGTCTAAGTCCACTCATGTCAAGTCTGAATGACTCATTTTAGATTCCCTGACCTAGGTAGTCTCAATATGAATCACTTCTTCCTACTTTGCTTTTCTGCTACCAACTTTCCTACCCCCACCTTCCATGTTTGTAAATACTTTCTTTACTTCTTCTCAACAATAACTAAATGCTTAGAATGAATTTTATTCTGCTTACCTTATCTTTAAGGGGATCTCATTTAGGTATAAGTTAACATGCTTCAGTAAGTTTTTAGGGGAGTTGTTGTAGAAGGGAAGAAACTTACGAAGTAACTCTGCATTTCACACTTCAGAAAAAATGCAACTGAAGCAAAAAGTTGGAAAGTCAATCAAACAGTGGTTAGCAAACTCCTCAGATCCTTTCAGAATAGGTCATATGCCTGATTAGGTTTGTGATGGAGGATGACACTGGAGAACAAGGGCTCCATTTGATGTCAAGTGTGCACTGCTTTTGTTATGCTACATGCTAGATATTTTTTTTTTGTAATGGCTAGAGATTTAGCTTCCTGGATTTGCCATGAAAACCCTATTTTTTAAAAAAATGCAGTCCTTGGCATGGCATCAAAGCACCTGCCTTCTCATTAAATGGAGCTGCTTCTTGGGAGTTCCTACTTAGCCACTCAAAATGGACAGTGTGTGAAACCATACTGCATTTATCTACTTGACAACCACAATCCATTTTATTACTAATGGGAGCAATTGTGTTTCCTTTTGAAAGGACAGAGTGGGTGGCAATAGAGTGAAGTATCACCATCTCACATCCAACTCCTAATTTATGTCTCTCAAATCACTGTGAGTTGGAGGAAGTTACAGAAAAGTTCCAAATATCTGAGTCTGAAATGTAGATGTTAAGACTTTCATGACATTATTGAGCCAAATAAGTGCCTACATATTATTATTATTTTTTAATTTTTTTTAGAAAAAGAGAGAAAAGGAGAAAGAAACAGCAAAAGAAAGAAAGAAAAAGAATGAAAGAGAAAGAAAGAGGAAGAGAAAGAGGGAGAGAGAATGGGATTCTTGTTTTATTGCCCAGGCTAGAATGCAGTCTAAAAATGGGTATTAAAAACCTCTTTTATGCCAATAATTGTGCTTAACAATGGAGACAGGAAGGAATAGGGGATGAAAATAACAAATAAGCAGCCAACCAATATTTTATTTAA
>PVKP010010120.1:0-65753 GCA_004027715.1 Plecturocebus donacophilus
AAATCTTGGTGAGTTTGTTTTGTTGTTATATTTATTTTTTGTTTTGTTTTTGTTTTTTGTAAGACAGATTCTTTACTTGATTATCACCAAATCTGTCTCAGAATTGGCATCATAAAAGTTATTTCTGTGATGCTTAATCAGCGAAGATCACAGCTTCCCACTCAAATGTTATCTGAATTACTTATGCATATCCTCTTTTATTGAAATTAATGAGGAAAGAAAAGGAAAAGACTTCACAGTGAAAGATACAGCAAGTCATTTCCCAAACTATAAACTTCATCCACTTAAACTACAAATTATTCTGGGACAAGATCTATAAATAACCATAAAGCTGTAGGAATGCATGGGAAATTATTATTAATGAAAAATTGCTGTTTTGTATTTTTGTCTCTCAAATAAACTACTTTCTGTTTTATTTTTTGGACAACATGTGGTTAACTGGTTTAGGACATTATATAACATTAGGGAGATTGACCTGTTTTCTGACATGCTATGCAGTCATGTTCAAAATATGCTTTATCATACCTGCAGCAAAAATAAGTATGCTCTGGAAACTTGTCACTGCAGCTTTTATTTTTTGGGAAAACCAAATATATTTACTTATTTATAAGACTTTTCAGAAAAACCTTTCCAAACAACCTAAAAAGAAAACTTGGAGACAGATTAAAATTTTGCAAGTGGAATCAAAGTTTAAAACCAATTAGGTTATGAATAAGAATACGTAACTGACAAACTGTTTAATAATGTTGATTTTATACTGGAATGAATTATCCAATTTATGGGTATGCAAGGTTCATTATCCCTTATCATTTCTTCTCTTATTTTCTGATACCAACAGCTTTGTTTCTTATAATAGCTCAATCATCTTTAGCTTGTTTTCTTTCCTTTTTTTTTTCTGGAAGAAAAGCAGAGGAGTTATCAAAGTTAGTAAAAAGCAGAACAAATCGGTCTCTTTTAAAGAACAAGTTAAAAACCTGTGCCAGTGATCTCCCCACTCTTTTCATTGCACACAAAAACAGGCTACTATTTTCAAGAGTGACAAATTAACTAAATTATAAGCTCTGGCCACAATAATTCATCCATGCTCATCTAAACATTTCCATGAATCAGTAAATGCCCAGGATCCTCTATATGCGAAGTTTAACTGTAACGTTTAACAAGAACATCTTTTACCAGATTATTTTCTTTAACCATCTCCTTATTCATATTGGATACTGAAGAATCTCTCCAATACTTTAAGAATTATGTCAGAGTTTAAAATCTTCATAATTCCAGGTTGTGTGATAAACTTTAAATTATTGCGATGAAGATGTTGAGAGACAGTCTGAGTTGTCTTTCTGAGTGTCTCCTTCCTAATGACTTCAGAAACCTGGAATAATCTCACTAGGACCAGAGCCAGGCACCTACCTTGCTATGCTGGGTTGAAAGAATTTTGCATTTAAGACTGTTGAACAAGCCTAGTTTTGATTTATAAAAAATTCATTTTTAATTTTGGTGGGTACATAGTAGGTATATATATTTATGGAGTACATGAGATATTTTAATAAAGGCACACAATGTATAAGAATCTTGTCAAGGTAAATAAGATATCCATCACCTCAAGCATTTATCCTTTGCGTTACAAAGAATCCAATTATACTCTTTTATTTTAAAATGAATAATAAGTTATTCTTGACTATAGTCACTCTGTTGTGCTATAAAATACTAGATGTTATTTATTCTACCTAACTATATTTTTATACCCATTAACCATTCCTACTCCCCCATCACGCCCCACAACCTACTTCCCAGCCTCTGGTTACCATCATTCTACTCCCTGTCTTCATGAGTTCAATTGTTCTAATTCTTAGCTCCCACAAATGAATTAGAGCATGTAAAGTTTGTCTTTCAATGCCTGGTTTATTTCACTTAATATGACTTCTAGTTCCTTGTATGCTGATGCAGATGACAGAATCTTCTTCCGTACGGCTGAACACTACTCCATTGTATATATGTACCACGTTTTCTTTACCCATTTGTATGATGATGGACACTTCAGTTGCTTCCAAGTCTTGATCAGTGCTGTAATCAACACGGGAGAATATTACCTCTTCGATTTACTGATTTTCTTTCGAGTATATTTCTAGCAGTGGGACTGCTGAATTATATGACTTGGTTTTTTGAGGAGCCTCCAAACTGTTTTCATAGCTGTTGTAATAACTTACATTTCCATCAACAGTATACAAGTTTTCTTTTTTCTCCACTATCCACATCTTTGCCAGCATTTGTTATTCTCTATCTTTTGGATAAAAGCCATTGTAACTGGGATGAGATGATTTATTGTTGCAGTTTTGGTTTGCGTTTCTCTGATGATCAGTGATGGTGAGCACCTTTTCATACACCTGTTTGCCATTTGTGTGTCTTTTTTTGAGAAATGCCTATTCAGATTTTTTGACCATTTTTAAATGGGATTATTAGATTTTTTCCTGTAGAGCTGTTTGAACTCTTTCATATTCTGGTTATTACTCCCTTGTCGAATGCATAGTTTGCAGATATTTCCTCTCATTCTCTGGGTGGTCTCTTTACTTTGTTTATTGTATCCTTTGCTATGCAGAAGCTTTTTAACTTGATGTGATCTCATTAAGCAGAGTTATAATTTATAAAAGTAAATATTAGTCACCAAATAGAGTGCCAATTACAGTACTAGGCTGAGAAACAGCATGACCAAACCCCTGAGACAGGAGAGATCTTGGCTTGTTTATAATAAGGCAAATGCTATTGTTCATTATGGTTGGAGCTTAGAATACAGAAACATGGGCACCATGACCTAGGGAGGTAAACAGGGTCCCAATCATTATAGGCCCTGAATGTCACATTAAGGAGTTTCCAAGTCAATGTTTCTTGCCATTGAGGCACCTTCTCCCTCCAGAAAAGGCAAATACATTCTTTCCCATACTTCATCATTCAGACCCACTCTGGTGGATAAGCTCTGCTGTCACAATCTCTCAGCCCAAAGTCCAGGCTCCAAGTCACCTGTTACATCATTCCCTGCATCAACAGAAGGAACTCAATGAGGTGTAAGCTATAGCTAGCCAAGCCACATGTAATTCTCCAAAGATTTCAAATATCCAGCCATAAACAAAGAAACTGCTATCAAAATGTTTTTTGTATACTGCATTGTCCATTCTAGATGAGTACTTGATAGTTTATAATGTTAATTAGGAGAAAAAAGGTGAAAAGAGGGTTCCACATTCAATCACTATTTACCAACACTCCGTTTTGTGCAGTGCTAGGGGCTCTGCTACATGCTAAAAAATAAGAAGATAAACACAGCTCAGCTTATGCTTGGAGAGAACTTACCATCTTGCAGAGTGACAACCCAGGCTTATTTTGGAGGGAAATAGCTGGGATTTGCAGGCAATTAGAAAAAGAATTTAACACTTCTAGCTAGCACAATGCCTGGCTCAGAGTAGGAACCTGACAAATGCTGCTGCTGTTGATGAGGATGTTATACATGAAAGTACCAAGCAAATTATTTCTAACAGTGAGGAATGTGGGGCATTTATTCTTTATGCAGAAATTTGAAGGCTGAATAATATTTCAATAAGTAAAGATTTAGGACATGATCATTCCCAGCTGAGCTAACCTGATTAAACAAAATACCAGGATTAGAAAGTTCAAGACAAGGTTTGACCAAGAGGAAGCTCTCAAAGAAGCATAGTTCTCAGGAAAAGTGAAAAGCTCCTTAGGAAGCAGTTGCAACAGGCTAGGTGAGAGACAAGGAGGACCTGACCCAGAACTTTGGCACATTCACCTTTTGTGCTTAGATGTCTGACTATCCCTTTATTTAAATCTAGGTATGAAGTCTGAAGTTGTGCTTTTCTAGGACATGACCCCAGCAGTATGTCTTTGACATTTACTTCATTTTAAAAATCAAAATAGCATTTTTCAAATGAAAATCCTTGTCTCTTTCTCTAGTCACAGTGTACCTACAAATGTAGGATCTAATTGTCTACAAATTGAGATATCTTAATTTTGTTAGTTTAGCTAAAGCTTCTCTTGTTTTAAAAGGTAAACCATTTCAATAAAAAGATCTATTGAGATCATCCAACCAAGTTTACTACTTTTAAAATAACTTTGTTTTCACTCATACATTCTGATTTGTTCTTGTTTTGAACTTTCACAGAGATACGACTTGAGGATGTTTACAACGCATAAAAGTCCTTCATATTTCCAGTCTTGTGTTGGGTATAAGAGAAGGTCATGATCCAGATAACTAATTAGTTGACATGATGCTCCATTTTTATTTTCATGAATTCAAATCCTTTTGTAAAACTCTGAGTTTTCTTCTGTTTATCTTTCACTGCATGCCTTTATTCAGATTTTCATAAAAAGTACTTGGAAGCTTTAACGAATCTATGATATTTAATTCTGTTGATAATATATGTGTGCTATGCTGAACATACGTTGTTTGCCAATTTACTGTATTTCTTTGTATTTTCTCTCTGCATAATTGGATTTTAATATGACAAATGTAGTAGAAGGTTTTCTACCCTATGAGATTTTCAAAAATTTTCTGCCTAATTTAAATCTAGGTATGAAATCTGAGGTTGTGCTCAAAATTACATGTAGGGCTCTGTCTGGAAGAACTCTTGAGAAACATGGAAAGGTTTTTAATGACATTAAACACTTGAAGATAGTAATCAAAGTAACAGTCTTCATGTTCAGCAATAATACTTTAACTTTCTAAATAAACTCTTTTAACCTAAGGAATTCTCTTACAATATCTTATTTTCTTATGCTCTAAAAGTAAAGTCTTTCCTGTAGCTTAATAGCCATACAGAGCCGGAAAACATAGCCACTGCTTTTAATCTGAAAAGGAAAATTTGACATCCTACTTACGCATGATAAATAATTAATTCGAGTTGGTTATCATGATAAATTATCATTTACTCCCCAGTGTGTCAACTAATCAAGTTACTCCTTAAATGCACTAATTTGTAGAAAATCATTTGGAATTTTCTAAGTGACATTGACATCTATGGAAAAGGAAGTATTTGTGCTTGAACTTCCTTGTCAAAGTCAAAACAGATTATGCTCTTCTGCTTCATTCAAATTTTTTGGTTTATCAGAATTATATTAAAATGCATTGTAAATTGTGTTATCTTTTCCTGAAAATTTAGATAGGTTTGTTTATGATTTGTTGACCTTACACAAACATTCCTTTTTCTCTTCCTTATATACTCCCTTCTAAGTGATCTCATCAACACTTGTGACTGTAAATATCACATTTATGTCAAAGCTTTCACATTATATTGCCAGCCAGAATTTTCTTTGTGCTCTAGGCCAGTATGTCTTAATGCCATCCTGATATTTGAATGTAAAGTCTCAAAAAGTTCTCAAACTTAACATTTCCCAAGCCCAACCCCTTTTTCTCCACCCTTGAATACTTCAATTTCTGTCCCAATCTAACTTTCTCAATGATTGCCTCTGTCATGGAACTGACTGCAATGAATGGAAGTATCACTGGCCAAATAAAAAATATGGAAATCATTTTTCTCCTGACCAACTCACCCAACCCTGGTATTTAAACCATTACAAATGCTAGTCAATTTTATCTCCAGTTTTCATCTCCAATTTTATCTCTTCGACTGTAACCGTAGTCCAAGTCATTATCACCTCTTAATTATACCACTATAAGAGTGTCCAAATTTGCCCTCCAAAAAGGCCAACTCACTTGTGCTCTTAAACTTCTTCCTTTTCAGTTCTTCTCAGAGCAATCAGAATAATCATTTAAAATCATTTCTCTAATTACTTTACTTCTCTGCTTCATATTCTTCAAAATCTTCTTGTACAGAGAGTAAAGGCCAAAATGTTTAGCATGATTTGTAAGCTCCTGCAAAATTCAGACTTCATCTACTCTTCACCTTCCTACCTCCCATACTCCTATGCCCCTTGTTCACTGTTCTCTAGTCACATTGACCTTTGTTAAGGTCTTCAGTGTGCCAGGCTCCTTCCTGCCACAGATCTTGCTCCTACTGGCACATCTTTCCCCTCACTCTACATCACTGATGCCATCACATCACTTAGATATCCATGGGTGCCACCTCCTATTCTAAATCGTTTCCTCTTTAATCTCTCCCATGATCTTCTCTTCTTTCCTTTCAAAGCACCAATATAAGCTATTTACTTGTTACTTATTTTGTTTGTATTAACCTTAAATCCCATGAAAGTAGGAGACATGGCTGATTTGTTTATGATTATCCCCTTAACAATGGGGATACATTTTGAGAAATGTGTCTGTAGGTAATTTCATTATTGTGTGATATCATAGAATGAACAGTACTTTTAGAAACCTAGATTATCTAGCCTATTACACAGCTAGAGCATGTGATACAGGTTATTGCTTCTAGGCTACAAAACTGTACAGAATATTACGGTATTAAATACTGTAGGTAACTGTAACACATTGGTAAGTATTTGTGGGTGTGTGTGTATGTGTATATATATATATATACACACATGGGAGACAAAAGGGGGCCAAACTCATCCTCTTATAAGGAATTTACTCCTGTAATTAAAATAACTCACTCATATACACACATACACATGCACAAATATATGGTATTATAATCTTATAGGACCACCATCATATATACAGTCCATTGTTGAGTGAAACATTGTTATGTGGTACATGATTGTATATAGCCAGCACCAAATAGCATGCCTAATACATAGTAAGTAATCAGTAAGTATTTTTGAACGAGTAAATAGATGAATATGTAGCAAATAAATCAGGTAAAATCTTCATGAAATCAAGTGTGCAAGGACTATCGCATTTCTGTTTATTGAGTAAAGTCTGTTGCTGAGATCTCAATTCTTCCTGTGGAGTGAGGAAATTTAAACTCTCATTTTTTGGAGGAGGACTCACTCCTTTCTAGAGGTACATCAGGACTATGGAGGCTTATGTGGTGACCATAAAATAAGGAAAAGGCCCTCATCTTCAGCTCTTAATTTAATTAACCCATTTGTGGCTAGTGTTCCATTATTACGACACTAAACTTGTGAGAGTTATTTATATCCTACTGCTCAAGGTCATTATCAAGGTCTGATTTTTGTACCATGAGTAACTGAAACTGCATGAAGCAAAACCAGGGATTAGGAGAGACTCTATTTTGCAATAGTGGGACAGGCATAAAATAGACATTCTCATTCCAAAATAAAGAAATAAACAAGAAAAAAAAAGGTAATTGATTCCAGTAAGTCTAAAATCCCACAGGATGAACAACAATAAATCTTGTCTCAGGAATAATCTTCCTTGACTCTATGTGCCACCTTCTGGACAAAATGTTGTGGGAATTGAGCCCCAAAGACTTTTGGAAGCGCTGCCTCTGTGGTTTTGCTGGGTGTAGCAGCAACTCCATGAGTTGCAGTTGGGTGCCTGCAGCTCTTTCTGACTGGTGTTGCATGCTAATAGCTCTATGGTTGTTGAGTATCACGGGGTGGCCCCACTTCCATGGTTCCACTAGGCATTGCCCTGGTGGGGACTCTCTATAATGGCTTTGACTTTTGCAACAAGTTTCTGCCTGGGGGCCCAGTTATTCACAACATCCTTTGAAATCTAGGTGGAGAAACCCATGCTCACCCAGTTCCTGCATTCTGCATACCTACAGAATTAGCACCACGTGGACACACTGGTTTACAGTTTATGCCCTCCAGAAAAGTGGAAAAAGTCACACCTGGGGCCATTTGAGCCATAGCTGGGGCAGTCAAGGAGCTTGTGCCAGAATATGGGGAGCAGAGTCCTGAGGTGGATCTGTGCAGTGAGTTCATGGTAGGCAACCAGGACCTAAGCCCTGAAAGCATCTTGCTCTCCTAGAGCTCTAGGCCTGTGATAGGAGGGACAGTCTTAAAGTTCTCTAAAACACCTTTGGAATCTTCCTCCTATTGTCTTAACAAATAACACCTGTCTTCCTTCTAGCCATGCTAATCCTTTTAATCACAGGATTGCTTGGATGCATCCTTGTATGTGTTCTTGTTCTCTACATGGCCAGTCCGAGAATTTTCCAGATTTTTACATTTTGCTTTCCTTTTAATTATTAATTATGTATTTCAATAATTTCTCTTCACTCTCATTTTACTGCCTGAGATTAAAATAAGCCACATAGTTCCTTCAATATTTTGCTTAGAAATTTATTCTGCCAGATATTCTAGTTCATTGTTCTTTAATTCTGTCTTCCATAAAGCCCAAAGACACAAATAAGCTCTTTCTAACTTTGTAATAAGGATGTCCTTGATTCCTGTTTCCAATAAAATTCTCCTCATTTCTGTCTGAGACTTCATTGGAATGACATTTACTGCCCGTATTTCTAACAGCATTCTGATCATGACCACTCAAATAATTCTAAGAAGTTCTATACTTCCCCTACAATTCTCTTGTTCTGACTCTTCGCTAGTATTGTCCTTAAAGCTCTGTTCACAGCAATACAGGCTTTTCCTAACCTGCCTCTCCAAACTCTTCTAGCCTCTGTTCATTATTCAGTTCCAAAGTGGTGTCTACATTTTCAGGTATTTCTTATAGTAATACCTTACTTCTCTGGTATGAATTTTCTGTCTTCCTCTGTTTTATATGCTATACCAAATACCACAGACTGGATAATTTATAATAAACATAAATTTATTGACTAACAATTGTATAGATTTGGAAGTCTAAGATTAGGGGCTGGCAACTGGTGAGGATCTTCTTATTGCATCATACCATCACAGAAAGTAGAAGGGCAAAGAGAGGACAACAGAGGGAAAGAGAGAAAGGCCAAACATTTCTTTAAATAAGGAATCCACTCCTACAATATTGAACCCACTCCCTCAATATCAGCATTCATCCATGCACGAGGCAAAGCCCCCATGGCCTAAATACCTCTTAAAGTTCTCACCTCCCAACACAGCTGCATTGAGGATCAGGTTTCTGACATGCGAACTTTGGGGGACACATTCAAACCATAGAAATGCCTCAATGTCTTTAAATTGTCATTTTTTATATCAAAACCCTTAGCCATTAAAAATTTTAAGTAAGAAGACCTATCAATTGGTTATTTCATTTTCTTAAGAAAATGTATTTTAATTTTATAATGCTTGAAAAATACCCAAAAGATATGAAGAAGAAATTAACAAGCATCCATAATCCTACCCTCAGCAATAACCAGTGCCATCAAATCTCTATTACAATGGCTTAATCTCACCTGCTGTGTGAAATACTTTCTGTCAATTACCCCATTAACTAGGAATGATCTTGTCATCTGAATATATAGAGCTTTGCTACTTTTTGGCCCTTTCTAAGCACCTTCTGATCCCTGCCTCTAATTTCTACATGACCTGAGGTAGTGGATTGGATTCTTTCTCAAGTCCTTTTAGGGCAGAGACCAGCTTCTAGTTTAATTTCCACCAACAAAAGGACTTTCTATTGGAGAATATAAAATATGTCTTTATATTTCATGGTCAATATTATTAAATACTGCTTCTGACTATGATAGTTACATGACTAACCATTTTATCTGTACAGTCACATAGGCTGACACTTTAAATGTAGAATTATAGTTATAATGAAGCAAGTCTGCACATCAACGTGTACAGGAAGTGGCTCAAAATCCTGGTTATACACCTCTGGGTGTTTCTGATTTGCCACCTAATTGCCATAGTCACAATGAAGTAATTTACTTATTCTCTGAAAGAATGATTATAGTAGTTGTCAGATGTATTTGTGAGGTATTTGAAACTTTTAATCTTCTGGGCACATGGGAAGAGGGTACTTTCTCCCATTTTTAAACCTAGGAACACATGACTTGTTTTGGCCAGTGGAATGTAAACCGACACATGCCACTTTCAGGAAGCAGTTTTGAAATGTAGTGCATGAATTATCACATTGTTTTCCATGATTACAGACCATGTATTGAGATGGCAGTAGCTCTGTCAGTCTGTTGTAGAATTAGAGAAACAAACAGAGCCTCCAAATGACTTGCAGTGAACATGTAGTGTGAGTGAGAAACATATTTGTTGTTCAAGTTAATGAAACTAGGATTATTTTTACCACTATGTTGTAATGAAGACTTTCCTGAGAAAACCACCATGCCATTACAAGTCACATGTGCACAAATGGAGGGCATATGTCAAATGCAGGAGAAAGCTGTCCCTAAGGTTATCTTACTTTATCTCATGGGATCATCTGAAAGTTTCATGTCTGTAAGCCAAAATTTAGCTTGCTAACATTTAACTTGACATAGCTCCCTAGACATAAGACAAACTAAAATACTCTAAAACCTGATCTATCATAGTGATACTTTTCCTCACAGGGATTGTATGAAGGGACAGGAAGGAAAGGGGTAGAATAAAGCTGTAATTCCCTCCTGCACATCCAGCAGAACTTATGTTCAATCAAAAACCACAAAATATATATTCAATGACACAAAGGCATCAACCATCAAAAGGTGGAAATACTATTACATCAAAGTTTAGCTCTCATGCTTTATCTGAAAAGGACTAAACCAAATATAAATTGGAAGGAAATGGTAAGAGGTGTTTTTTAAAAAGTAAGAAATATTAGGAAAACAAAAATACATGTCAATTTTTCAAACACTCGGACTGCAGAAACTCTATTATTGTGATTTTCTAGAGATTCAAGATCTTTTTGTAGAGCCTCATGTAGAATATAAAACTATATTACACATTCCCCCTAGATAAACCATTGAGAAAAATTTTCATGACTTATCAATCATTGAAGGCTTTTATTTTTCTCATTAAATAGTCCTGTTGACATATTAAAATCTACAAGACACTCAGATTTTACCAATCCTCTTCAAAATATAAAATTGTATGCTGACAATACATTCAAGATTACCTAAATATTTCTGGTAAAATATGACAGTATTTCTTTATAGCAGTGCAAGAATGAACTAATATAAATTGAATCTTGGTGCACCAAATACATTTGTAGCATTCAGATTACTTTAGAGCCTTGGTTGACAGTGCATATTACGGAAGCATATATTAGGAAGTTGTTTTCACAACTATGCATTGAAATGAATTTTCAACATCATTTAACGTTTTATGGTGTGATTTTAATGGCTGTTCTCCTAAATACTACCACTATTCAAATTTACATTTAAAGACAAATGTAGTGTTTTTAACTTTTTATCAGCCTTTCAGATACAGAAACTTTGATTCTGGTCTGTGTAGCTCTTGCTTGGAGGTAGAGTCTATAAAATACTTTCATAGGTTGGCAATCATTAAGTGCATGTTTATACATTGGGTTGCTGTGGTTGCATTTTTGCAAAATTTACGTTGAGTTTCTTAAGGACTGTAAATGGTGCCTATATTTTTCTATCATTTTCTTTCAGTTTGCATTTCATTTAAATTTCTTAAGTACTTCACTCAGCATGGTCTGCAAGTTATCCTTCAAAAAATAAAAGTTACAGTAACCCTGCTTCAAAGACACTGATCCAATCTTTTAGTTCTGTAACTTTAGCCTTTTATGTCCTTGTATACCTTTCATAACAAAATTTAACACACCAAGATTTCCACAAGGTTTAGTAGATTTCGCAGATAATAATGCATGTGTGTGTTTGACTGTCTTCTGGAGGCAGTTTTCCTAAGATCTCTTTAAATAATGCCCTGTAGTCTGTTTTTAGTGGACTAAACAAACTGCAACATTTGAGAGTATAACTATTTGTAAGCAAGTATATTACATGATTTACATTTTACAACCCAACATTTGATACTAGCTAAGCAGCAATAAAACCACAATGCTTACCAAGCAAAGGATCATAGCACTGCATATATTTAGAAATCTTCAAGGAAGCTACAGTCTATTACAATCCCAATAGAAATAATTGCCTTGAAATGTCATTACAGATTTTTATACAAAGTACTCACAACTCTCAGAACTTTTAATATTTTTTCTATGCTGTTCTGCCCAAGAAAACTACTTAAAGTATATTCGTAGATGTATATACAGCAGTTACAAAAATCAAAAATTGGCCAATTAGTAGATTGTGCCTAGGTTAACACTTTTCAAACAAAAAAACATAACTTTTTTTGTGTGTGACAGGGTCTTGCTCTGTTACTCCAAGCTGGAGTATGATGGCACAAAAACAGCTCACTGCAGCCTTGACCTCCCAGGCTCAAGTGATCCTCCTACATCAGCCTCCTAAGGAGCTGGGACCACAGGCATCTGCCACCATACCTAATTAACTTTTTTATTTTTGTAGAGATGGGGTCTCACTGTGTTGCCCAGACTGGTCTCAAACTTCTGGCCTCAAGTAATCCTCCTGCCTCAGCCTCCCAAAGTGCTGGGATTACAGACGTGAGTCACCATGCCTGAACAAAAACATAAATTATTTTTTATTAGGAATTCATTAAACCTGCCAAAGTGATAAAGTGGGTATGTTCATTTATTTTGGGGGCTAGTTTTCTTTCCTTGACCTTTTTATAAAGTCAACTTAAGCAATAAACTGTCAGTAAGGCTGGGTTTCTTATTCCCCTTTTACCAGAAAGGCCAGGGGATTTGGTCTAGGTCCAGTTCCTTGCTGCACAGAAACCAAACACTGAGACAATGAGTATTGCCATGAAAGAAAGGCTTTAATCAGGTGGTATCAGCTGAGGAGATAAGCGATAAATCTCAAATCCTTCTCTCCAACCAAGTAAAATTGGGAGTCTATATAAAAGGGAAAGAATGGAGCTACATATGCGAAAACAGGAATTAGGGAGAAGGAAGGATGTAATCATAATGAATAAGGGGTGTGTTGTCTCATTGGCTGGATATAGTGACCTGGTAAGTTTCAATTCCTTGATACTCAGATCCCTGAGTTTTGGTTTTCTGGGGAAGAAACTTAGGCAATGTATGTTTCAAGCTTTAAGACCATGAGGGTCAATTTCTATGTTTATTCAAAAAGATCATAAACATCAGTTATATGGGACAATTGAGGTGGTTTTAGTCGCCTCTTTCCACTTATCAGTTCCTCAATCATGGGGAATCTGATCATCCATCTTTCTGGATGCTTTATGCTGAGGAGGGGGCATCCTGGGATAATGATGAGGAATGAAAATGTCACACCTATAATTGGCAGTACTTATGAGTACCTGGCTGCCATCCAGCTTGTTGGAGCACCATGATCTGTGTACCTTTATTTGTTTTTAGAATAACATTTTAAGCCACATTGAGCTTGGGTGATTAATAAGATAGATAAACCAAATTTTAAAATACCAGAGACTATGGAACAGATCACTGGGGAATCCAAAAGAACAATCCTAAGCCTATGAAAGAGTCTTCCTGATTCATTACATCTTGGATACAAAGAACCAGGGTTTGGGAGAGAAGAATAACCTGTGAAGTGCATGTTCTCTTTCTGAATTCTCATCTAGGGTCTTTGACTGTGAATAGTAACTTAAGGCTGTCTGAGGGTTCACATGAAAATGACTGTTTTCCTTGGAGGGATACCAAAGGGACTGGTTTTACCTAAGTATGAAGAATCCATGGCCTAACACCAGCTAACCTGACAGATTAGTGGATGGTCAGCACCAGCTCAAAAGGGCTAACTCATTGTGGTTGCAGCTGGTCTTCAGCATAGTGGGGTTTCCCAGACTTCAACATGATTTGTCCTCAGCTTTAAAGAGTGGAGAGGCACATCTCTAGGAAATGTGTGCTTATTGGAAGCAAACTCAGAGATACTAGTTAATGTATTTCCCAATCATTTTATTATATGATCTAGTTTGTTTCAGGGGAGGAAAAAATCTTCAAAGATCAGGAAGTTCAGGGGTTCAAGAAATGGTCTTCCATACAACATTTCAAAGGGGTGAAGACCCAACCCACTTCTGTGGGGTATTTATATCATCAGCAGGGCAGGGTTCCCTCTGACTTCTTTCCAGGTATGATTGGTCTGTTAGAAACTGGGGTCCCCTTAGCCAGAAGTAGGTCTGTTCAGTTGATAGGGTGGTTAGAACTTTATTTTTAGTTTAGCCCCTTTTCGTCAAAATATGCCAGAGGCAGCACTGATGGCCAGTCTCTTATTTTGCTTCATTTCTTTGCTGGGTTTGTGTGGCTACCTGCTTGGGGTCCATTCTGTCCCTTGTTGGGACACCTATGGCTAAAAGACTTAGAGTCAAAAGACTTATAGCCAATTAAATGTTCTAAGCAAGACAAGAATGGAGGTGGTCAGGCACTCATTACCCCTTGTAACACTTTAAAAAACATAAGAGCAAAAAACCAAAAGCCAAAAAGAAAGGTTAATACTCCTGTTGTCATAAAACCAGTCCCCCATGGCTTGCATGTGAAGTATATCAACTGCTTCATCTGGGATGTTTCACTTGGCATTGATAGGTGGAGTTGTACAGTTTCTCTCCTCAAGGTAAACAGATCTTACAGTGCCTTTTATCCAGTCCATCAGGCTGGCTGTTCTTTTGAGAATAACCTTCTCTGTGTCTGGATTATATACATTCATCTGCAATTGTTCAGTTGTGAGCTGTGGGTCCTGCATCAACCAGAATATGCTCTTTTACTCTGTAGCATTTAAAACCAAAGATGTTGCTCTTAAATTAGTTACTCTCACAATTCATTTTAGTAAAGGTTCATCAGAGAGCTGATGATAACAATCTACAAAATGGAAAAATTCCTTCGTGTTATATGCTCTGATTTCAATAGTTACTTGGTTTTGCTCTTCCCCGCACTGACTATCTTGTTAGAAATCACAAGTCTCAGAGGTACTTTCTGACATAATTTTCTCTTTTGTGGGTGGTTTTGAGGCTAGTGATCTGAGCTCAAACAGGCCCGTCCCAATACTCTCTTACTTTTATTTTCGCTATCCTAGATAACAGTAACCAAGGGAAGAATATTTTGCTTTTTCCTTATTAGTTTGAATTTTCTTATGCATCCATGGGACCAACTCCCTAGGAGTTGAATCCATCTGTAAATCCTACTGGTAACTTTTACCTTTAATAACTGAATGAAGAATATTTGCAGCTCTATACCATGGGTGACCGTATGGCCACCCATGAATCAAAGGTTAATCTAATACTTTTCTTCAAAAACATAATTTTTCTTTCTGCAGTCCCTCATTTCTACCAAAGACAAATCATAGTAGAACCAATTTATCTGCAAAAATATGTTTTAGTCTTATATTTGTCCTGATTATTTGCATAAAGTTCAGCAAGAATTACTGTTTATGTAGGCTCTTTTCAATCAATTTCGCTGGAACTTTTTCATAAGGAATCTCAGATTTGACTTTTAAAGGCTTCTTGAGCCCAGCCAAGGATTTATCTGTGCTTGAAAATACCTGTATGAATTACTTTATTCTTGAGGTCCCAAAATAACTTGAGATTCCTGACCTGTCAGAAAGTGATATTCTTTACCTACCACAGGTCAGGAACCCTGCAAAGGAACTACATAGACAAGGTACAAGGTCAGTCTTTCCAAGGGACATTTATGACTTTATAAAAGTCAATCTTGATTTCTCAAAGCAGTCTGCCTATATGTGAAAATATGTCATTTCAGTAAAAGCCTTGGTAAAAAAAATAACCAGTGTCCCCAATTTTGTCCTTTTATTAAAAAAAAGATTTTCATTGAACTTAGGCAAATTAACTACATTGCCATAAATTAGAAATATTCACAGTTTCTGAATTCTGTATAAATCAGGCAGAAAGAGAAATATGTTTCAAATTTTGTTTATAAGAGTACACTCAATTGTTAAAGGCTATAAATAGCTTGAAAGAAAAAGGTTTTCTTGACTCTGAAAAACAAAACAGAAATAATCAGGAATGTTTCCTGTAAAAAAGTCATAAAAATTTCAGTTCTCAGTTAGTTATTTCCATGTAATTAACTCCTGTTTTACTTAAATATTGGATCAGCAACCGTCCTGAATATATTAGCTCTTCAATAAGAGTCCTGGAAGTTTTCTCTCTAGTCCAAAGGCACAATCTTCAGAGGTTATCAGAAACCTGCATTCAAGAGTCCTTTTTATGAACTCTCTTGAAGAGTAAGTTTTAGACTTCAACTGATTATAAATCGCTTTTTAAGAGTAATCAAAGTAAAACAATAATTTTAGATGACAGAAGTCTTAGGACAGCCATGGTTAAAGAAACATTTGACAAAAACATTTATTTCTGTGACATACAGCAATTTAACATAACAGTCATAATTACTACTGATGACATATCAGAATTTTAGGATTCTCATAGAATTTCAGAATACATGCTAAAAAACATATTGAAATTTATATATTTATATAAATATAACCCAAAGAAAGTTAAACAGTTTTAGACCTTGAGAGACCCCAGCAGCCAAAAAGTTGTTCTGAGATTTACAAGAAGACTGAATTTGGAATTTGAAATTTTGATATTGGAAAGTTTGCTTAATGTCAAAGGTTTAAAACACTTAATGTCACAAAATAGCATTACAGGTCACTATAAAATGATCATCTACTTAGCCAAAATAATAACGCAAAGATTAAAAAAAATTGCTCTTTAATAAAGGGTAGACTGAGTTTCCCCAAAAAATACCTAATAAAGGAAGCATAAGACCGATTCAATCTGTTTCTCTCTCTGCTCTTTTATTTTTTTGCAGTTTACTCAAAAGTTAAAAATCTTTTATTATCTCTTATTGACATTACACAAAAACTTTGTTCATAAAAGAAAAATTTAACCACCGTGTTGTATATTCATAATGCTAAAGCTAATTTTAAAAAAGCTTATAAACAAATCTAATTTTAATCAATTTGATCATAAGATGTCCATAAACCTCTTATAACCTTTTACAGTTTCCTTTTTTTGTTTGTTTGTTTTTTGTTTTGAGACTGAGTCTTGTCCTGTCACTGAGGTTGGAGTTCAGTTGCATGATTTCAGCTCACTGCAGCCTCTGCCTCCCAGATTCAAGTGATTTTCCTGCCTCAGCCTTGCAAGTAGCTGGAATTATAGGTGCATATCACCATGCCCAGTTAATTTTTTGTATTTTTAGTAGAGAAGGGGTTTTACCATGTTGGCCAGGCTGCTCTCAAACCTCTGACCTCTAGTGATCCATCCATCTCAGCCTCCCAAAGTGCTGGGATTATAGGCATGAGTCTCTGTGCTTCACCACCTTTTACAGTTTTCTATTAAAGAGCAGATCAGTGTTCCAAGAAAACCCTGTTATTCTGACAAATGTGGCCCAGATGCTGACCTTGCCTCATTGTGCTTTTGATATTGATGATTCATTTATAGAAAAACTGTACTAATTTCATCCCTCAAAATTGACCTTTATAATCTCATGCACCTACCACTTCTGTGATAGTCCCTGGTACTATAGGGATTGAATTGTTTTAATTTACGGCCTTGTGTCTCCTGAAGACAGTTCATTTTGATTGTCACTTTCTCCATGTTTCAAGACAAAGCTTTGAATGATGTCAGTGTTCAAGATTTAGCAGGAGTCAGTGCCCTTTTCAGACCCAGGAGTCAAATCCCTGTAACATTACTAATAGCACAAGGACTTTAAAAGCAATACAGAAAGTTACGTGAATGTAAAAAACCTTAATTCGTTTGAATCTCAGTTTTCCTAAGCATTCAAAAACCTAGCAACAGTAATATAGACATTCTCTCTGTAAAATGTAATATCTGTTACTTAGGCCAGTTGCCACAAGCGAAAGAAGGACATGCTACAGTGTGATTGTTTCTCTTCATGGGAAGTCCATTTAGATAACCTGGAAGTCAAACCTGATGAAAGGGTATTTGAATTAATGAGACATGGGAAGAATGTGTCGAGGGCCATGAGTGAACATAATATTATAGAGGAAACAAGAAACAATAAAAATAGCACCTTGAGCAGGGAAATCAAGTTATGCTAGAGAAAAACACTGCTTTTCTAAACTTTTAAGATAAACATTTTAACATCGGGCCACAATAGCAGTTAGAACTTGAGGAAAAAATACAAGAGCTGTGAAAAAGTTGGAGGAGAGAGTTACTTCAGGTCTTTTCAAGGGGAGGAAAAAAAACTGAAAGAAGCAAGACATAATCAAGTTACACTTCTGAGATACAAATATGAGAAGTTTTCAGAAAGAATGATTATGAATCAAAATAGAAATCTTTTGTAATTTTATGTACATCAAATCAATATTTTAAGAAAATAATGTTTTAACATGGGGGAACCAATCTTTAGAAAGACCATCGTAAATAGTTCACCTTTAATTATAGCCAACTTAATCACATATGAAATTCCTTTCAAAAATTCTCTTTTCATGAACTTTATTATGACTTTACACAGATTATCTATGACATGCTTGGATTTTCTGATTTGCCACACTTTATATGTAGAATTCTTATTTTTAGTAATTTTAAATTTTGGTAACTTAAATTTTAGTAAAACCACAGGAAGCAAGAAATCCTGAATTTTCTACCAGATTTATTAGCATTATTTAAATAAAATCACTCCACAATTTTTATAAATATATTTCTTCAATATTATAACACTTTCTTATTTAGAAATGACCCAGACATCCAGCATGCATCTATTATTCAATCCAAATAACTTTAAGATTTTAAATTACACAAGAAGTTTACTTATAAGTATTTATCCCATTACATGTATTCAATTCTTTCATCTTTAACAGTTTATCTGAATTACTTCTGAAACCAGAGATAGTGTACAAAAGTCATCATTTCAAATTATTTCCTCTAATTAGTCATTTTTTATAGTCTGTGAATATCAAGTGTTCACCTAAGTAGTAATGTTGCCACATTAATATTTTTCTGATAACTCAGAAGATTCATCTCTTGTTTTTATTGAACCAACAATATTAAATTAGTCTTACTTGTCAAAAAATCACACACAAAAGGTAATTCTGTTTTTGTATGGGTTTATAATTTTATAAAAATCCTGACACCTTAAAATATCTAGCAGAGACAAATATAAACTCTGGACAAAAATATATGCTGACAGTTCTGAAGACATTTTATTTTTATGTTACCAATAATTTTAAAGCCATCTTATTTATTAAAAAGTTCCTTAAGTTATATGAACTTGAAAAATGTTTGAATTTATTTACTTAATTTATTTATAAGTGCTCTATTATTTATAAGCCAATTTGGTACCCTGTAAAAACAACAAATAACATCCAGACATACATACTCGCATAAAAACAAAGATCCAATAGCTTTCATCTTAGACGTATAGCCATAATCTCATAGGTTTATAAACATGTTCACATGACTGAATTTTGTTTATCCTAATAGATAATCTAATGGATGTTGTCAACATAAATTTAGGGTAAAGCGGTTTACACAGCAGTTTGATTTTTAAAGGCCAAACCTCCCTGTCCTCCAAAGAACACTGAGACCAATCAGCACCACATTAGAACATAGTAGTAATCAATCAGGCTCAGTCCTGCTTAGAATATGACCATAAAAGCCTAGATATACAAACCTCCATCCCACTTTCCCATTCAACAGCTAAATGAATCCAATTTTAAGCACTACAATTCAAAGACCATCTGAATTAGGCATGTTCAAAGTAGTATGGCTGAAAATTAGGCATATTCAGAGTAGTGTAACCGAAGACCTTCCCTCTCTCCATCAACCTTCAACTGCATTCTGGCCAACTCTGAAGAATGCATCCCAGTGGGCTGCACTTTGGGATCAAACCCCAACCTCCCATGATTAGGATGACACACACATACAAACTATCACAAAAACACAATCCAATCTGTAGCAATGAACAAACCACAAAAGTGTCAAAACTGATATAGTCAGGGTGCTTTCTTTTTCCATTGGTTGGACTTGTTCAACTTGCAAATGCTAACTCCTTTGGAATTTCCCAGATTGAGAGAAGGCAATCCCATTGTCTGTTACCCACAAAAGATACCTATCCAGACACAGATGTCAAATTGTAATGGCTGTTCTTCCTGGGCAATCAGGAGTGTGGTTGGGGCTGGAAGTGGTGGATCCAAAGAGAGAGAAACCAAAACCCACTTCTGACCAACTATAGGCAGGTAGCTGCTTAGGAGAACTTCTGAAACTCTCCCAGCACATGGCAGCTGAGCCATAAACAATGCAATCACAGTGAAGAAACACCAAAATTTGTTATCAAAATGCCAGGGGTTCAGTCTAGGTCCCATTGCTTGCTGTACAGAAAGCCATCACTGAGACAATGAGTATTTCCAGAAAAGAAAAGCTGTAATTGAGTAATTTTAGCTGAGGAGATGGGAGATAAGTCTCAAAGCCTCCTCAACCAACTAAATTCTGGGAAGGAATATAGCTACATGTGGGAAAGCAGGAATTAGAGAGGGTAAGGAATGTAGCTACATGTGGGAAAACAGGAATTACAGAGAGGTAAGGAATGTTGCTACATGTGGGAAAACAGGAATTAGAGAGGGGTAAGGAAGCGATCATGATGAATAAAGGGTTTGATGTCTCATCTGGATGTGGTGATATGGTGAATTTTGGTTCCTTGATACAATTTCAGAGGCCTGAGTTTCAATTTCTTGAGGAAGAAACTTGGACAATGTAGGTTTCCGGTTTTAAGACCAGAAGAATCAATTTCTATGTTTATTGAAGAAGACTAAATGTCACTTCTTTAGGACAATTGGGCCAATTTTACTGTCTCACACAGGAGAATATTTAAATACAAAATGGTCTAGTTTCTCTTGCATAGGCTATTAAGCATTGACTTTCAAATTAAGCTGAACATTATTATATGCCTATTAGAAGTTATTTGCAAGAGTCAAAAAATTGGGGATGTAGCTTGACTTCCATCATAAGGAAGTTTTATAAATTGGAGCATCTCACCTAGTCTATCTGAAGCTGTTTGAACAGCTGCAAAAGAAGTGGGCTTAATTAGGGGTTATGAGGTTTGTTCCAGCTTTGCATAATAAAGCATCCTTTGTTAAAGTCACTCAGAGGGTTGTTAGCATTCTTAAACATAAGATTTGTTATATTTGAAGATGAGTTGGTTTCATGGGGTTACCAGACAGTTTTAATCCTAAAATCTATGCTCCAAATCTGAGCATGCTAAAACATTATATATTACAATTATTGAATATAATCATGCAAACTGATACTTTCTTTACCTGTAAGCCAATCATTAGCCTGTTTTCACTTAAATCTTTTTCTTTCTCCTCCTGCTTTGCTGAGTGTTGCAGAGGCTGACCATGGTGATCTGTGTTTTCTAGGCTTCTCTGCTGTAGCATGGAGGGTAAGATGCCCTAAGTCCCCATATCTCCTTCAAGAGAGATTCTGCCACAGGAAATTCAGGACACCAAGGATACCCAGCTGTGGTACCTTCAGGATCTGCCTTAGCTTTGGAACTGGGGTCCCTTGCTACTTAGGCTGCCCCCAGCCCCAGTGACTGAGCATGAAGGAATACAAGAAGACCCTTCAATGGTAATCTATGTGCCAGGGCAAACTATTGGGCTGATTGGCTTTCTCAGAACTCTATCACAGTTGGAGGCTCTTACTACCCAGTCTTTTGATCTACCCCCTTTCCTTTCATAAGCCTCATTTCAGTATCAACTCTGAAGTCCCTCCGTACTTACTCTTTTTCCTTCTCCACTTTATCTTTCATAGGCACTACCTCTAGTAAACCTCTTGTACATCTAAATTCATCTTGGAATCTACTTCCCAGAGGACATGAACTTATACTTCTGTCAATTGCTTCTGACTACCTTCAGGCAATGAGATATATTGTATGGGACTTGCAGGGAGGAACCAAGAGTTACACTAGGGAGCAAAATTCTCTCTGCTACAGGAGGCATCTAAGTTGTGGCTGTACCTTTGCCACTATGCCAGCTGCTGCCTCATGGCTACTCTCTCTGTAGATCTCTGTTTCTGTCAAACTGAATAGCTTCTAGGCTCCAATAATATTACCTTCTCCCAGGTATTCATGGGTATGAATACGGTTGTTAAAAAGCACTGTGTAAAATATGATTAAAAAGCACTGGTAAAATATGGTTGTTAAAAAGCTCTCTGTTTTACAGAATACTTTGGCATCTTCCTGTTGCTGACATTGGATATGAGTCACTTGAAGGAAAGTCTGTTCTCTAGCTTTCTAGTAATTTTATTTTAACTGCCTCCTGGAATTGGCTTTTCTAAGCCCAGCATTCTTGCTCTTCTGATAACAAATTCCCTCCATCTTTTCTTTTACAAGATGTTCCTTCTCTCCCTAGTGGTGACCTAAATTGAAAGTATCTATGTTCCTCTCAGCCCTGAGGTTAGGCATGAAACCTAACTTTGACCAACTGGAATCGTTTTCCAGGAACTACTAGGGATGCAGAGGAGAGGGCAATCACCGTTTGCCTCTGCAATCCTGTACCTACTGGGACTATTTTGTTAAAAAAATAAAAAATAAAAATAAATAAAGTTTGCGAATGGGGCCAACACCAATGCAGGCTGACCTAAAAAACACCTAGTAACATTTTTTTTATACTAAACTCCTGGACAAATTTGGAAGAGAACACTATTAATACAAAGTACAACCTAACTCATAAAACTCTCAAGTTGTAAAAGTCTTTTCTGACTCTCTGAAAGGAAGTTTTGAGTAGAGTGGGAGGAAGGGATGAGTAGGGGGTTATTGGAGATAAAGTTAATGTGGGTCACAGGTATAAAGGAGAACACATCTGGGTGTCTGGATGGTTGCTGAAGATGAAGGAAACTTGGAAAACTGACACCCAGCATATGTTTACTTATCTCCATACTTACGTTTCTGAGTTTCTGGCTCTTTCCGAGACTTTCGATGTCTTTAGCATCTTTAGTCTTTCGATGTCTTTAGTTTTTATTACGTTGTTACAAGTCTTCCCTAACCCTTTGAAGTCAGAACCCTTTGCTTTGGCTACCACTTGGTACTGAAATCTATGACTAAGCTCCCTGGCTGCTTAGGGATTTTTTTTCCAACCAGATGTCATAAATTAGAGAAACGGAAGTTACCAAAGATTAAACTGTTTATTTATCAAACAAATAATGCAATACATTATTTGTGTTAGGAAATAAAATAGATTTTTAAATGTCTATGAAAGAATTATTTTAAATGACATCTAAACAATAATCCCTGTTTTTCTTAATTTTTGAATGAGTTACCTTAGGAGATGTTTTCTTTAACAACACAGTCATATGGTTTAATGTCATTGAACAGTTTACTCCATACCATGAACAGACAAATTTCTGACAGGATCTCACTATCAACTGGAAATTCAGATTAGTAATTTTTTTCCAGGTTGCATAAACTTAAGTTAGGGTAGAAACATTTTTATTCAGGTGCTCTCAGCATTCAGTACTGGGTTGGCCACCTATTATGGCTCTGCTTTAATTTTCTGTATGAATCCCTCATAAATTGTCACCTTTATCCTAGACATAGTCAGAAAATTAACATTTGTGTCACCAAGTAAAGTTCTATTTGAATCAGCTAGAACTTTTAAAAGTTTCAGCCACTATTCTGCCTGGAGAAAAATATCAGCTGTCATGTCTTCCCATTTTAGAACCCACTCTAACTGTGGCAACCACAGGAGACCAGCAGGACTGAGGAGCAGAGGTATCCCCAAAGATCTAGCCCTTAGCATGAGCTACCCATAGGGCAAGGGGGAATGCAGCCTGCCAAAGTGCCCTTTAGGACAAAGGAAACCTGATTGTATGTTTTCCACATCAGATAGCCTTCTCATGCTTGTGAGCAGAAGTTAACTGTGCCCATCCAGTGAAGATGCAGGCATAGTGCTGATCTCTGAAAGGGAGGAATGTTCTTCTACTTTAGTGTACAGGCAGCACCAGTAGCCAGGCACAGGCATGAAGAGGGGAGTTCTTCTTTTGTCCCTCCATCCACTGCTGTGGATGCAGCCACAGGTTTTCCTACTGGGTATTGGAGTGAGTGCACTTGGAGTGCACCTGGAAAGGGCAGGATTCATCTTTTTCTTCCTGTATGGAGTGATGGCATTCCTACAGCCGAGTGCTAGCCAGCCACAGAGTTGTTTGGGACTGAGGGAAGAGGTTCCACTCCCAAGCCAATTCAGGGTAGCCACAGGATGGGCATTTTCTGCATACTTCAGTTGCATTTCAGCCTGGAGATAAAGGGCAGGGTCTATCTAAAGTGAAGGCTGCAAGCCCTGGGACAGATATGTGATAAGGAAGTGGATGGGAAGCTGGTACAGCCTTCTCCTTGCCACCTCCGAGGAGACCTCAGCGCATTACACCACGTGCTCTCTCAACCACCCCAGTAAGGGTAGGTGCTTCCACTGGTCATTGGGATATCTGGAGATGAGCCAGCTTTTACTTGTAAGTGCCACCTACAGGACTGAAAGTTGAACTGCACAACCAAATAAAACAACACTGACAAAAGGGCATTAGTGCTAGGGAATGAGATAAGCTTCCTGAGATTTCAGCACTCAGCCCCATAGAACATAGTGAGCCAGTTCATACACCCAATGCATTGTTAAAACAATCAGCACTTGAGAAAGCCACCACACATAGAAAAGCTATCTATAACCAAGGACTTTACACCAGACCCTTGACCCCCTGAAAGCATCCAGAATTGAAGCCATCCTCTCATCTGGAGAGTTTTGCTTTTCTTATTTTTGAATTTGATTTTGTTTGGATGCGAATTTTTATTTATTTTTCCCCCTTGAGGATGTGACTGTAATGTAAGTTGTATATGATCACAATGTATGATATGTAATGTATGATCACAGCATTGATTGTATAATCCAAGCATCCAGAATTGAAGCCATCCTCTCATCTGGAGAGGCTTGCTCTTCTTACTTTTGAATTTGATTTTGTTGGATGGGAATTTTTATTTATTTTTCCCCCTTGAGGATATCACTGTAATGTATGTTTTATATAATCACAATGTGTGATATGATCACAACATTACAGTTACAAATACATATAAATTAAGTAACTTGCTCCTGAATAAGCTTTAGGTAAATAATGGGATTAATGTGGAAATTAAAACAAATTTTGATATGAGTAAAAATAGAGACACAACATACTAAAACCTGTAGGATACAGCAAAAGCAGTGCTATGAGAAAAGTTTATAGCATTGCATACCTACATCAAACAAGATAAAAACATCTCAAATTAACAACCTAATGTCCAACCTCAAGGAACTAGAGAAACAAGAACAAACAAAACCTAAAGCTAGAAGAAGAAATGAGAAAACAAGGATACGTGAATCATTAAATTAAAAAATTGCTTCTTTGAAAAGATAAACAAAATTGATAGACTACTAGTTAGATTAAGAAGAAACAAGAGAAGATTTATATAAGCACAATTAGAAGGATAAAGGTGACATTACAACTGATACGACAGAAATGCAAAAGGTCATTGGAGACTACTATGAACATCTCTACATGCACAAGCTAGAAAACCTAGAGGAAATGCATACTTTTCTGGAAACGTACAACCTCTCAATATTGAACTAAAGAAATAAAAATCTAGAGCAAACCAATAATATGCAAAGAAAAACAATCAGTAATCTTAAAAAATCTTCCAACAACACGAAGTCCAGGAGCAGAGAGATTCACAGTGGAACTTTACCAGACAAAGATGAGCTGGTACCAATCTTACTAAAACTATTTTAAAAACAAAACAAAACAAAAAATTGAGGAGAAAGGATTGCTCCTTAACTCATCTACAAAACCACTATCACCCTGGTACCAAAATCAGGCAAGGACACAACAAAAAGGGGAAACTACTGGCCAATCTCCCTGATGAGCATAGGTGCAAAAGTCCTTAACAAAATATTAGCAAACTGAATCCAACAGCACATAAATAAGATAACGCATCATAATTAAGAGAGTATTATTATAGAGATGCAAAGGTGGTTCAGTATACAAAAATCAGTTAATGTAATTTACCACATAAACAGAATTAAAAACCAAAATAATATGATAATCTCAGTAGAGGCAGAAAAAACATTCAATAAAATGCTTTCTTTATGATACAAACCTGCAACCAACTAGGCATCAAAGACCCATGCCTCAAAATCATCAGAGCTGTCTATGACAAACCCATAGCCAACATCTTATTGAATGTGGAAAAGTTACATGCATTCTCTCTAAGAACTAGAACAAGACAAGGACGTCCACTCTCACCACTCCTATTCAATATAGTACCAGAAGTCCTTGCCAGAACAATCAGACAAGAGAAGGAAATTAAAAGCACCCAAATAGGAAAAGGGAAAGTCAAATTATCTCTGTTCACTGATGGCATGATCTTATACTTAAAAGCCTAAAAGTCTCCTGTATTTGATAACTGACTTTAGTAAAGTTTCAGGATACAAAATAAACACACAAAAATCAGGGCATTTTTAGGCCAGACAGGGTGGCTCACCTCTGTAATCCCAGCACTTTGGGAGGCCAAGGTGGGCGGATCACAAGGTCAGGAGATTGAGACCATCCTGGCTAACACAGTGAAACCTGGTCTCTACTAAAAATACGAAAATAATTAACTGGGCATGGTGGCATGGGTCTTTAATCCCAGAAACTCGGGAGGCTGTGGCAGGAGAATCACTTGAACCTGAGAAGCAGAGGTTGCAGTGAGCCAAGATCATGCTACTGCACTCCAGCCTGGGCAACAGAGTGTGACTCAGTCTTAAAAAAAAAAAATGCCATTTTTATACTCCAATAATGTTCAAGCTGAGAAACAAATCCGAATTCAGATTCAATCCCATTTACAATAGCACACACACAAAATAGCTAGGAATACATTTGACTAAGGAGATGAAAGGTATTTTCAAGGAGAACTACAGAACACTGATGAAATAAGTCATAGATGACACAAGCAGAAAAACATCCCATGCTTGTGGTTTAGAAAAGTCAATATAATTTAAATGATTATACTATTCAAAGCAATCTACAAATTCAACACAATTCCTACTAAATTATTAATGTTATTTTTCACAAAATTAGAAAAAAAATTCCTAAAACTCACATGGAACCAAAATAGAACTTGAATAGCCAAAGCAATCTTAAGCAAAAGGAACAAAGCTTCAGGCATCCCATTACCTGACTTAAATTATACTATAAGACTGTAATAAGGTAGCATGGTACTAGTATAAAAAGAGACACATCAATCAGTGGAAGAGAATACAGAACCCAGAAATAAAGCCACAAATAGCCAATTGATCTTTAACAAAGTTGACAAAAATATACCAGGTTAAAGGACACTGAGTTCAATAAATGGTACTAGAAAAATTGGATAGCCATATGAAGAAGAATGAAACTGAACCCATATATCTTACCATATACCAAAATTATCTCAAGATGGATTGAGACTTAAACATAAGATCTGAAAGTACAAACGTCCTAGTGAAAACAAAGTAAAGAGAAGAAGAAAGAAGAAAATGTAGTGACAACTCTCTGGATATTGGCCTAGGAAAAGCATTTATGACTAAGATCTCAAAAGCAAACACAACCAAGACAAAAATAGACAAATGGAACTTAATTAAACTAAAATGCTTCTGCACAGTAAAAGAAATAATCAACAGAGAAACAAGCAACTTACCAAATGGGAGAAAATATTTGCAAACTACTCATCCAGAAAAGGTCTAATATACAGAATCTACAAGAAACTCAAACACTCCAACAAGGAAAAAAAAAAAAAAAACCATTAAAAAGTAAGCAAAGGACACAAACAGAAATTTCTCAAAAGAACATATTCAAATAGCCAACAAACATATGAAAACATGTTCAACATCACTAATCATCAAAGATATGCAAATTAAAACCACATTGAAATATCATCTCACACCAGTCAGATAGGGTATTATTGAGAAGTCAGCAAACAACAGATGCTGGCAAAGATGTGGACTAAAGGAAATGCCTCTACACTGCTGGTGGGAATATAAATTAGTACAACCTATATGGAAAACAATATGGAGATTTCTTAAAGAACTAAAATTAGAATTACCATTAGACCCAGCAATTCCACTACTGGGTATCTACCTAAAAGAAAAGAAATCATTATATCAAAAAGACACCTGCAATCTTAATTTTTATCACAGCACTATTCATAATAGCAAAGCCATAAAATCAACCTAAGTGTCCATTAATGGATAATCGGATAAAGAAAGTGTGATAGAGAAACACCGTGAAATACTACTGAGCCGTGAAAAAGAATGAAATCCTCTCTTATGCAGCAACATGGATGGAGTTGGAAGCCATATCCAAGTAACATAACTCAGAAACAGAAAATCAAACACCACGTTTTCACTTATTAGTGAGAGCTAAACAATGAGTACACATGGATATACAGAAAAAAATCATGGGGACTTCAAAAGGATCGAGGGGGAGAAGATGAGTTAGACTTGAAAACTTACCTATTGGGTATAACACTACTACTATGTATGTTGTTTGTTTGTTTTGAGACAGTCTCGCTCTGTTGCCCAGGCTGGAGTGCAGTGGCATAGTTTCAGCTCACCACAACCTCTGCCTCTACTGCCTCAGCCTCTGGAGTAGCTGGGACTACAGACACGTACCACCACACCTGGCTAACTTTTATATTTTTTAGTAGAGACAGGTGTTTGCCATGTTGGCCAGGCTGTTCTCGAACTCTTGACGCCAGGTAATCTGCCCGCCTCAGCCTCCCAAAGTGCTGGGATTGCAGACATAAGCCACCATGCCCAGCCACTATTACGTATTATGTCCATGTAACGAAACTGAACATGTACTCGCTGAATCTACAAAAATTAAAAAAAAAATTATTTAAAGAAACATTTGTAAAATAATTTAAGATAATAGAGATAAGAAACTGTAATTTTAGTATGTGTCACATAACAATGTAAAGACATTTAAAATCTGGTTCACATGGGATAACAATAGAGAAAAGTCTTTTTTTCTAGTAAAATACCTACACATACACAGAAGTGTATGTATAGTGTATATTTCTAAGGTAATATATAGTGTTTTGTTGAGTGTATATTCTTTCCCAGCTACTACACCTGGGGTTTTGTATAAGTATGGTAATAAGAAGCTCTTGTTTTAGTATCACAAAGGCATGGGTTCAAAATTCCCATATGATCAACTATTAATTGTGATATCTTGGCCAGTTTTTAAAAATGTCCCTGAATATTATTTGCCTTGTGTAAATTTGGGTTAGTAAAAGCTACATAATGGGGTTGTTGAGAAATTCAAATGTGTATATGTAGCTCTTGAGGCAGTGCCTGGTACATAGTTCATCATAATAACTTTTATCATCATTATCATCTTTGGCTATTACTATCTCTGGACCTGCTTTAATTTTCATTTCATCTCACATGTATGTTCACATCACTTCTATATGATAGAAATTATCCCAATTTAGATGAGGGAATTGAGGCTCAAATTAATTTAGCTAAAAATTGGCCAAGGAGGAAGTTGAACCCATGTGTGTCTAGCTATGGTGCTCCTGCTCATTTTACAATACTATACATATGCAGTATAATTTTTCCTGGTAGGGAGAACTGACTTATTTTTTTGCAGAGTGATGTTAACCCACCTTTGATGACACAAATTCCTGATTTTCTGAGTAATTTGAACAAAGTTATAATTTTATGTGCCAATTGACTAGAGATATATGTGTCAAGGTTTCAAGTTGAATGATGATAATTCAAAAAATTCAAAAAAAATCTATTAGTGCTTCATTAAGAAACAAGCTACTAACAAGCATACATATATATACATATATGAATATACTCCCATATATGTGGCATTAATTCCATATATTTTAGTGTTAATAATACACAATATAAACTCAAGCAACAAACACTGTGTAAAGTTACAAAAGTAAGAAGAAAGATATATTACTCGAAATTATTTACTTTCTTATATCCTTTTTGAGATTCTAGTTTTTAATCTGCTGTGCAATCTTACATTTCCTACGATAATTCATTGTAGTTTAAGGATGTTCTGCTTTGTTACAAAATAAAAGAACCTTATATAACTGTGACATCATTTACGTAACTGGAGTTGCTAGAGCTTCCTTCTAACACAGAACAAAGCCTCAAGAAAGTCTTTAGAAACGTGCAGCAGATGGTATTAGGTTGGTGCAGTTTTGGCAGTTAAAGTAATGGCATAAACCATAATTACTTTTGCACCAACATAATATTATTAATAAAGAAATAAAGCTATGCCTACAATTCCTTCTTGCCAGGGATGAGTTAGAATGATTACACTTCTCTCAAGCAATATAGGTTAAGTTCTACAAGGTAGTATTTAATGCCACTTAATATTGTAACCACAAGTTACTGCCCGCATAATCTTGTCAACAGTCCAAAAGTCATTAACCTTTTCTAAGGTAATATATATGTTTTCATATATATGTTCATCCTGTATAATCTGGAATATTAGTGGATGGACAATAAATTAAAAATCACTTATGTTTATTTCATATCTGGAGAGTGTGTTTTAACATCTGAATATTACCGGAACATTGGTTTAATAAAAATTTCAATGTGTGACATTTTTTTCTATGCTAAGGCAAACTTTTTCAAGCAATATTGACAACATAGGCATAAGTAGACAAAAAACAGAGTCTTCTGCTAAGCAATTCCAAAATCTACCCTTGCAATACAACTGGTAAATATACCCTAAAAATGACTTCCTTTCAGCCCTCTTGAAGATATTCTTCATTACATGTTTAAGTTCTCTGCATACTTCACCATTTCATTTCTTGCCCAGCCCTCGAAAATCATTAGAGAGCAAGTAATATTTCGCAAACCAAACATAGAAAATGAAAGCATTTTATATCAAATCAAACTCAGCCTTACAGTGAACTGTTTTGAAAAGGTAGTTTCTATCTTTCATATTAAAATACTTAACCAGCCTCTGACTTGCTGTGAAAATGCATGCTTGGCAAAAATGTCTGAGGCAGGCTTCTGAGCTTTATGAGATGATGCGTACCTTTTACATATGTATAAAAACATTTATCTTGTTATTATACTTTGATGCACTTTGCACTCAGCTAAGAGACAGTATTGCTTAATTTGTTAGAATATAGAATCTGTAGCTAACAATGAAACTCAACTCTGCCACTACCTACTTGTGTGACCTTGAGCAAACTTCTTGCCATCTCTAAATCTTAATTTCTCTTGCTATTTTTTGTTTAATGGAGAAAAGTTATAACAATTATCTCTGAAAGCTATCATAAAGAATACAAGACGATATATTGAAACTTAACAAAGCGTCCAATTGTAAGTGCTCAGTAAATGTTTGTTGAAAGGAAAAAAAAGGAAAGAACTGGAGAGAAGGAAGGGAGAAAAAGGAAACTGGGGCTTCAGCTTTCTAAGTTTAAGCATAACCAGAATTTGGAGAGGTTGGAGAAAGGATTGTTTGTAACGGATGGAATTCTAAGAAATAGTAGGCAAACACAAAATGACTCTCTAAATATTTCATACTTTCATAAAAATTACACAGTTCAACCATGAAGTTTTAGTTGCTGAACAATTACAGCTTTAAAAACTTTGTTTTGTTAATAGAGATTTTTTTTTTCTCCTAATAAGCAGGTCTAGGAGATTCCAATTAATCTTGAAGTTGTAGAAAGTAAGCAGGCGAGGGTGGTGCTACTTTTAAAAAGAACACACCTACTAACACCATGCTAAGTTTTTCCTTTGGCGGACAAAATTATAACAGTATGTTTGGCATTAGTTTCCTACACCTCCTCATTACAGAGCAGTGCCAAAGGATTCCCCAAATATCCAGGTACTGTTTTGCTTTGCTCTGATGACAGTTGAAGTTTCGGTACCTCCTGTTTCTTCTCAACTGGAAAGGACATTCATTCTGCCCAGCTCAAAGTTTATCTCCCTTGAACTAGAATGTGTATTCTACCAATAAATCTAAAATTGCCTTGACATGTTGTTATAATACCTCATGGATGTGAAAAGTTTATTGCAACCTAATGTGAAACATAGGAAAAGGTGCGATCTGGATGTTCCTTGATGTGTTCTCTACTGGCAAAACAAATTCCACTTTCTGTGTGGGAAGTGCAATAGCCAATGCATTTACTGATGTCTTACTATCCTTAAATTGTATTGCCACTTTGGGAAGTAATTGGGATTAGGTGCTATTTTGTCTTCCCATACAGCTAGATTCTAAATTCTCATACAACTATGAGAGAATGCCTAAAGACCTCATCTAATAGAAAAAAAAAAAAAAAAACAGTGAGAACACGTTAGATTTTATAAAGTCAAGTTTTAATGATATTTATATAGCGCTACAAGAGAACTCTGATGTGGAATTATTGAGACTTACTAGATGGCAAGTTCCATTCCTAGTATTTTACTTAATATATTTGATCCTTAGAACAACCTTATAAAAAAGATATGATAGGAAAAATGAGTCTCAGAGAGTAATTTACTCAAAGTCATAGAGAAAGCAGGAAGTAATTCTAGGTTTTGAATCTTGTACAAATAAAATATTTGAGGAATGCATTTATTCTCAATACTATTTTCGTGACTAAATTCCGTCTATTGCCAGACAGGTTTAGGGCAATTGTGCAAAACAAGGCATGGTCCTAGTACTGGGAATACACTAGAAAGAGACCAAACATAATCCCTGGATTCATAGAGCTCCCAATCAACTAGGAAGAAAGACGTTTAAAAAATGCATTTATCAGAACAAAGATATTTCATGCATAAGTGGAATAGCCAAATGGGGAAATAAGAGCTCAATCTCCCAATCTATCCTCCCTTCCAAATAAGAGAGAGAGTCATGCTAGAGGAGAAAGAAAGTCAGTCTACATAAAAATATATACTTTTAATTTTTATTATAAAATGTAGCATTGTTATAAAATATAACGTATAAAAACATAAGTGTACAAGTTAAGAAACAATACTAAACCAAACATCCATGCATCCACCACTCTGGCAAAGAAATACCCTTTAAGATTCAATCTCCTCCTTGTTGATACGTTAGAGAAGTCAGTTGGTTGAAATTCTGAGATAATAATTTGCAGAATCATGCTGTCTACTAGTAAGAATTAATAATTACTTATACTTGACTATAATAGCATTTTTTAACTTATATTTAAGTAACATTTTGCTTATTCTATTCATTACTATTACTTATAATAGTTTTATTTAAATTTGTATGTTTTTATTGTTTCTAATAAAGATGCTTGAAAAGCTACAAGAGAAAAACATGTGGAAGAGTTTGTGTCAATTTTTTTGAAATACATAGATATAATAATTTATTAAATGTTTCTGTGTAATAATAAATGATTTCTTCCTCTTCTTATGAAAAATCTGATTAAAAATATTTTAAAAGCATGAATTAGAAGTAGTGCCAATTGTCTGGCTGTCACACCCTCATGTCTCAGTACATGTGTAAAACTTCCAATTAGAATTGTCAAGTGGAGAATTTGCTGTGTCTGTGATGCTCAGAGAAGTCTAGGCTGAATATTTAACTTTTAAAGCCACTGATACAGAGATGAAAATCCAAGTCAAGAAAATTGTCAAAGTTACTTAAGCAGAGAGTATAGATTAGGAAATGAATGGTGGCTAAAACTAAGCTTTGTGGCACTCGCCTGTCAAGTAAACGAGACTGAAATGGACTAGAAGACAAAGAAGGAATGGGCAAAGGAGTGGGAGGGTCTTCTCAGAAGATTAAGGACATGAGTATGTATTTTAGAAACAAAGGAGTGGCCAACTGAGAGTCTCAGAGGAAGACAAAATGTTGTTAGACTTAGCAATAGGTAAATCATTAAGATACGAGAGCCTTGTCCCAGTTTGCCCAAAACTGTCCTAATTGAAGCCTGCTGTCCTACTGAAAGTGTTTCAATGATGTGGCCATTCTAGTTATCAGTAACTTTAGCAAAGGTCATTTCAATAGAGTGATACAGACAGAAGTCAAAGTAGAATGAATTAAAAAATGCATAAGAAATGAGAACATGGAGGCATTAAGGTGGATAATTTCTTAAAAGAATTATATGTATAGAAGGAAAGAGAAAAGATCACTGATGGAATGAAATGTGAGGTCAAGGGACTTTTGTCTTTTAAGGTAGAGAAAATATGTGGCCTGGCAGGAGAGGTTGAAGAGATTCAAGTGAGGATTAGTATGCAAGGGGTAAGACTTCTGAAAGGTAGCAGAGAGTAGGATCCTGGACAAGAAAGCAAAACAGGGACTTAAAGGGGAGGAAAGACACATGAATAGCTACAATGGGAGAGGAAGTATAAATGGAGAGTATTTATTATATTAGTGGATGTGGATGTTTGCCAATGGAAAGTTAAGGTAATTCAATCTTTTGACATATTTTCTTTGAAGGAGGAGCTTAGAATATTTACAGAGAGTAGAGGGTCTGATGGCGGCATTATGGATTGAAGAGAGTAAAGGTGTGAAAAACTGATGTGTACGCAGTGTGGGAATATGGATAGAGTAAAATCCTGTGATAGCATTGCTTGACAGCATTCAGGGCACAGTTGAGGGAGATACCATTACTTTATAAGGATGCCAATTAGTACATTGTATGATTTGCTCCAGCAAACCATCTTAGAATTCCTTTTTTGAAAATGCTTTTGTAATCTGACTTTCCACATGGGAGAAAATAAGTTCCATACTTCAGTCATCTTTCATGTTTGACCCGATGCCATGTTTTTCAGCTTGATTACATACCTTATTCACCAGTCACTTAGCTTCACAGGACTTCTGGCTATTTCTATAAAATGTTATTTTTTAGCATATGATAATTTTCTTTCATTTGGAACATTTGTAAGGATATGTTCAGTTTCTTAAGGTAACACCACTCACAAATCTCAGACACCTTTTGAGTCACAATAAAATCATTGGAATTATTGGAATGAGAGTTCCAGTTTCAAAAATGAGTATGTGTCCTGTAGTCATATATATTGTCATTCTTAGTGCAACCTTTTTTTAGAGAGTCTTTGGCACTTAAAGATCCACAATAAAGTAATAGGAATAGTGGTAGGGAGAAACAGCTATGGGAATGGAGAGACAGTAGAAATTTTAATTGCAAAGACAAGGGAACAAAGTGTAAAAATCCTACTTAAAAGTGTTCCTAATAATCGATACTTCACAGAAAAAAAAGTGCTTTTCATAGACTATAATTGACTAAATTCTCAAAAGTAACCTTTGAAATAGGTACTATGATTCCTCAGTTACACATTGTTTAACTGAAGTCAGAGAATTGAAATTAAGACTAATGATTCAGATTGCCAAGTGAATGAAAAACTCAAAATCCAAACCTCAGCCGTTTGTTATTTAAAACAATACCCTTTAATTTTATCATGCTTTCCTAGTAGATAACATATATTGATAGCAATTTAAAATGAGCGATTAGGAAAATATTTTGTGTGGTTGTTTTGTCATGAAATTAAAAGTCTGTTTAAACCATTGGTTTAATATTTTATTTGGTTGGAAAGCCATGAAATGCCTACAGACACTTTAATACTAATTAATACAGTCTGGTGTTTGTATCACAATGCTTTTTTATTTATTTTTGAAATATTTTGAAATGTGTTTTTATGTTTACAACTTTCTTGTTAGATTACTTTTTGTCCCAATTATGCAAAATCAGTTAGATTAAAAAAAAAATACCATTGTATTGTCTTAGTCCCTCCAACTAAATGTTTTAAAATTTAGTTGCATAAAATAACATAAAGTAGTTGTTAAAATAGGGATCCCACGGTAACAGGCAGAGAAATGATTGTTTAACAAGTCTAGAAAGGGTACCGGGAAGTCAGCTTCTAGGCACCCTGATTGATTTGATTCAGGTGATCCTCAGACAACACGTTGAGAAATACTGCTCTTGGATTCTTATTTTTCTTTTTAATACCTATTCTTTACTTTTGGATGCTCAAAAACTTTGTGCTATAGAAAACTATATTATTCAGTAATAGTAATTATATAACTGAAATTCACATCTCTTAACTGTATTTTCAGGTGATTCTTGTCCTTAAAAATCATTTATGATACAATTACTTTAGGATCTCTGGCTTCTACTTTTTAGAGAGAATCAAAAGATAATTGCTTTGAATTGAAAAATTGTCAACATATTTTGAGTAACAAACATTAAAACATATTTATTCTTATTAGTGGTTAGTGACATGCAAATTAAAATTTAATTGACATACGTTTCTTGACCTCAGATTGTCAAAAGATAAATAGCCTAATAATATGCAGCTCTGGTAAGAGTGTGAGGTAATCACACTCCGCAAATTCATTACTCATGGGAATGTGTTATTGAAATATATTTGGAAAGATTTTGTTAGAAATGTAGTGATAGCTATTGGAATTAAAACTGCACATGCCTTTGACAAGATATGTTTATATAATCACATCCACAAAAATAAGACTTTGTACCATTTATGTACAAGACTGGTTTCTTATAACATTTTCAATGGGCAAAACAGCAGCAATACCCAAAGAAAACCTTGTAATCAAAAAGAAAATTGCTGAATAAATTGTAGATTTAAAAGTTATACATCTACTTAAAAAGAGTAAGTTAGACATAGTGAATTGGATGAAAGTTTATGACATACTTTAAGTAAAACAAAATTAGATTACACAGCAACTTGTGTAATGTGCTTTTTTATAAAATAGCAAAAAATCTTTATATATTTTTACAAACTCTAGCTCCTGTGTTGTCCAACATGGTAGCTACAAGACACATGTGGATAATTAAATGTATATTAATTAAGACTAAATAAATATTCATAAATTATAACATCATTTTTACCCTATACAACTATAATTTGTCAATTGAAATAAAAATAAAAAATAAATTAATTTGTAAAGCTAAATATAAAATTAAAGGATATTGTTTAATACAATAGAAAATAGTCACATATGACTAATGATACCTTACTGAGTGGCAGGGACAGAACATTTCCATCGCCACAGAAATTTCTCAGACAGACCTGCGCTAGAAAATTCTGGAAGGGTACACCTGAATTCATGGGGATGAAGAGGGGGAGAAGATTATTAGCATTTTATTTTACATTTCATATCATTGACTTGTTAAAAATATGCACTTTTATTGATACAATTTTTAAATCCAATTAATTATAAGCAAAATAAGATTTTGTTTACTTTATTCATTTGGGATATGTTTTTAAAAGCCTCTGCAGTGCTCATTAAAACAATGTATACTATTTCTCTTTGTGATCAAATATTTGACAGTTCACTCAAGGTCTACTGTACAGTCGAATCTGCAGTCTTTTTAAAATGACAGACCATGCATATAACAGAGTATTGACATGCAAAACACCTGGAGGACAAGAAAACATATAATCAAATTCTAACCTTTTTGTCCAGGCTTGACTTTCTTCTTTCTCTTTGACAGAGCTTTGAAAATTCTAAGTGCTCAATTTTTTTTTTTTGAGTTTCATATTGTCATTTAGTAGACAAAAGATAATTGGGCTCATATGTCTTATGGGCGTTTATTCCTGCTATTCTGCTATTCACTTTCATTGTCTTCCTATCTAAGCAGTTAACTGATATTTATAAATAGTTGCTCTCTGCAAGTGTGGATGAATGAATAAAAAAAGATAAAATGATGCATTCAGAAAAGGGCCCTGCCCTCACCACTTTACTGTTGCCGCCTGACCAAAGGATTCCCAACAAGGGCCCTTGATCCACTGACATTGTCTTTCCATGACATGAATCAGTGCATTTTGTCTGTAAAACGTTTTCCATTTTGAAGCATTATGCAGTATATGTAGGAATGGAAAGCTAGCGGTGATGCTGGAGTTTAATCACTTCCTTATTAAGTTCAGTCATGAAAAATAGGAAATCTGTATCAACACAAAGGAAAGGACATGTATGTTGAGGTATGAATATGTCCAATACAAATGCACAGTTCCGGTGCAGGATCAGGCTTTTTTTTTTTTTTTTTCAGGAGCAGATGAAAACCACAAGACAATGGCTCTATTGGATTTGAATGAGAAACTGCCAACAAACCATCAGCTAGTATCCATGCTAGAAGAGGAAAACAAACACATTTCATTTCATTTGCAGTCATCATATAAGTGTTTTTTTTTTTAAATAGAAAAACTCATGAAACTCACAGTGCCCAATTTCATTTATGCACATTGCTGCTTTGGTTACTATCTATAGATACTGGTGAACTTAGAGTAGGTATTTGGAGTTTGCTTGTCTAAATATTGAGCTAATATGATTTGTTGATTGTCCATTTAAAGTAGACTACAAAGTAAGGTGTGAAGATTGATGTAGACTAGGATTGTGAATTAGTTGCAAGGTGTGCCAGTAGGGGCTGTTAGTGGTTTTGTTTCTTTTGAATTCCTGCATGCTGATTTAGAGCAGGTTAAAGTGAGGGTATTTTCCAAATACAGGGCTAATAATAATAATAATAACCCTGACCATCTTTTTCCAGCTATCTGTTACCTTACCTAATCAGATTTTCCAGACTCATGAGAAATACAATTTCTATACTGAAATGAGAATTCCAAAAAAGGACCTATTGAAATCATCTCCTGAATTCTATGATTAATACCCAAATCTTCTCCAAATCCTGTATCAAGGGCTATTTATTCCAAATCTGGAAACTCCCTTCCATCTTAAAATCTAAATCCAATCATACTCTTAGTAGAGAAACTTTATATTTTTATTTCTAAGTAACAAAACAGTCTATTTTTATGTGTGTGTGTGATCATAGCTCTATCCTTTAACCAAGACAATATTTTTACCTCAATCTAATAACTAAATATCTGTCCAATGCTGATTCTCTGTTTTTTGCTCAAATTCCTATTATGATACTCTGCTCCTGATATCCTCCTGTCATAGTTTTTCGATGTATTAGAATGAACTATCAAGATTTTCCACAGGAGACATTCCTAAGCTATACCTTCTAAATACAAAGCACTTAGAAGTGGTTGTACTTAGAAGCTCAGGGCTAGAGTTTAGGTTTCTACATTTAAAAAAAATGTTCACAGACCATTACCTATTGCTATGACTTTCCTCATGAGTGCTCCATCTCATATTTAGCTTCCATTCTACCTTTGTCTGACCTGTTTATCAACTAATTGAGCTCTTATGATATAAAAATTAAGATTGTATGTTTAGGGTATAGACAGAAACATCAGAAAAGCCAGCATTATTTATTTGTAATATACATTTATAAAGATATTATTGTGAAAGATAAATGTGTGTCTATATTTTGGTCCTTTATTTTTGATGTTATTGAAAAATGAATAGGGGAAGAGAGTATATAAGAAAAAGTTTTAAAATAGCATACAAAACTCGCTGAAATCCTTAACTTAGGGGTTCATTAACTTTATTGTGCATAAAAATTACTTGAAATTATTTGGTGAGTTTATTATTTGGTGAGTTTATTTAAAAATTTATATAATTTTATGTAAATTATAAAAATATGTTATATATGTATTATATATAGATACACACACACGTATACACCTGCACTTTGGATTCTCTTTGACTAGGTGGTTCTAGGGGATGCCCAGGAATCTGCATGATTGATAACAACAGAAGGTACAGAAAGTCTTTGGACCATCTCTTGAGAAATAATGCCAGTTAACATCATATATCTTAGTTTTTATTCTGATTTTTTAAATTATTCTTGTTTTTAAGCTTTCTGCCTGACAAATACAATTTTGTTTCTGTGGGTGAGATACATGATCATTAAATACCAATAGTTTACTTTCAGCAAATAGGAATATAATGTAATTATTCTATTTTTTATATTACATTATTTTAAGAAGCTATGTCTCTTGATTTCCTTTAAAAAGAAATGGTGTACTTATTTTTTTTTTAATTATGTATGATACCGAACAACTAATAGTTGGCTGTTAATTGGTTATTAATAGCCAATTGGTTGGCTGTGGCTGGGACACTACCACCACCTGGTGGCAATAGATACAAATTGCAAGTTTAGTTTTTGACCTTTGATACACATGGTTGTGAAGTACCACCCCCAGAGGTTCTACTATAAGCAATTCTATTGACACAAAAAGGATTTGGAGTAAGTTTACAAATTCATTTTCCAGTGTAGGATCTTTTCTATATGGTGAGTTGCTATCATCTTAGGTCTATGTATAAGCACTAGCATTCTGCTCTTTGTTTCAGAATATTAAATTTACAGTTTTAAGGGTTGTTTTTTTTTTCCAGAATAACAACAACAACGAATCAAGGTTTAAAAGTAAAAGGAACGGTGCTAACATAATTCTCTTCTTTTTTCCAGTAGAGATATTATTTATTATTCTTTTAGCCTCAGAATTATTGCTCTTTGCTATACTTTGGTGCCATCAACAATAGCCTTTTTGGTTTGTCTTTTTAAAATGAGTTACAGAAACATCATATTCTGGAGGGAATAATCTCTTAGGCCTGCCAAATTTGGCAGTGTACACAGTGGAATGTATATATACATGACCAGTAGAATGATCTTTTCCAAAGTCTTATACTACTACTCTCTATCTTTGCATTTATATTAACAATTCTAGTGGAAGAAGGCAATCTGTTAAAGAAGACAATCATGTGAAAGTCCTTATCCCAGAAGTAATGGTTATCCTTGCCTTTTATTTTGGTATACTATAAATATTGACATACATTTTGTGGAAAGGCATTTAAATAATTTTAAGGAAACCAACAGGACCAAAAAAAAGAATTGTAGCATACAAATGAAGTGTAGAATGAAAGGCTTGACTTACATTTGGTAGAATACATGGAAATCATTTTATGATTTTAAGAATATGCCCCTGGCTAAAACTGCACTTCATCTCATACCTTTAATTTCATTAATATATAACAAATTTACCTACTGGAGATACTTAGCATTAGAATAGTCTTGGGGACACAAAGCATATTTGAACTACTTAAATTTGAACTACTGAGAAAGATTGCAATGTGTAGGAGAAATACAACATCTGAATAAAAGATTACCTGAAGAAGAAAAATACTATAAAATAGCGAGGTTAGAAGAGCTAACCACACATTTTGATGATTCCTCATTTTTACTCAAAGCCAGCTTCTGATTTGGGCTCTCAGTCATATCTTTGGTTTCAAGTTGCACCTCTTACCCTTTCTTATGCCTGCTGTGTGCCTTGAAAAAGCCATATTTGAGAGCACCTAAGCTTGTGATTAATTTTCTTCCCCCTGTGTGTAATATTACCTATAAAGTGCTCAGCATTTCATTGCACTGCTCACATTTGTTCTCTATAGAAAGGAACTTAAGGCTTCCTAATGCCTGCCCAATTTCCTGACAAGAATATTATGATGCCAAAGAGAGTATCTAAGTTCTTTTAGTTATTTGAAACAAAATATTCAAAATACTTTCATCTATTTATAAAAATATTAGTCTCCTGAAGATGTAGAGGTAAATATTCTAATTTTAAAAAAGAGAAATTAATCATTTCCATTTGTGAGAGAGAAATTCAAGTGAAACAAGATTACATTAAATTTTACCTTTAGAGTCCAGGAAACAAATGACAAAGTAATGTTCTCACCTAATCACATTTAAGTGAAAGTAATACTACATAATCTATTTCTGTGGAGTCACAGAAAGCCTATTGTGTTTTTTTAAGTGCACTCCCTAAGGAAGATCTATGGGAAAAACTGGAACAAACCTTCTCCCAACATTGTATTTTGGAGGTACACAGCAAAGGAGTAAACAAAGATCTTCCTCTTTGTCTACTCCTTTTAGCTGTTGACTGAAATCTGTGGTTATTAAGTTGATGAAAACATTGGTAAAGGTTTTAAAAGGAATTGCCCATGTTTAAACCTTGTGTCTCTCATCATATGGTTGTGGTGCAATGTGGTACCTAGCCCTGAGACATCCTAAATTATCGGAGTGAATGATGACTCTTAGCATGTCATATCCTACAGGTTTGGGTGATCAACACCAGTATTCCAAGGGTGCAGTGTAATATGAAACTGATGTATGAATGCTCTGCAGGCAAAATTTATGTTCACTTTAGAATAAAAGTCTGGAAACACAAATACACACATACACACTCATGAACACTCTTACACACACATACAAAGTAATGAGGAAAAGCCATGTAAGAATCCTGAAGGTTTTATTTTTTATCTCTGTTTGGATATAGCATCTAACATACCAACAATCATGGCTATTGTTATTTTATTTAAAAGGTCATTGGATGTCCAAAGTTGCTAACAATGGGGTTTAAGGCAACATGGTTGATGGACAAGCTAATTAATACATTTTCAAAAAGTTGAATATCCATAAGACATATAGGAAGAAACTAATTTCATAGTGTCTGAAATAATATAAAACCAATATAAACACACACATTAATATGTTATTCTTGCATGTGCTTAAGAGGGTGAATGCGTTAAACATTGTACCAGAGTGATAATAAGCTGTCCAAAAATGTAGTAAGCAAATTTTCTATCAGCCTGTTTTAACGAGTGCTTTATGGAACTGAAATAACAAATAGAAATCATTTTCTAATCTAAGATGTTTGTAATGTACTTGAAGGAACAAACTAAATATGCAGAAAAAATTTTGAAAATTATCACCAAATAATGTGGACTTTTTCCTTGCTACCAATAAGTTTAATTTTCCCAATCCTAAAAATAAAAACTATATCTTCTTTTGACAATATAAATGCCTCAGGTTATTAGAAAAAAAGAGCACACTGAAACAGAATTTAGCCTTATAAAAATAAAATTTCTTAGGGTGTTTCTTTTTTTTTCATATTAGTTTTCAAAAATTTGACTGCTACGGTTAAACAATGCCCATCAATGCAAATATCACAATGGCTGAGAGATTCATTATATGCACACACGGACATTTAAATTTATTTATTTTACTGTGTTGGTTCATGTACAACTAACTATAGTGATTTTACAGCAGTCCTGTAGAGTAACCTTCAGTTTTTTTCTCATTGAAGAATTAGTAGTTTGATAGAAGAAGTAAGTTCTAATGTATGATAGCAGACTAGGGTGACTACAATTAGCAAAAACGTATTTTATATTTCAAACTAGCTAGAAGAGAGGACTTGATATGTTACCAATGTACAGAAATGATATATATTCAAGGTGATGGATACCCCAAATGCCCTGACTTGATCATTATACATTCTATGCATGTCACCAGATACATGTACCCCATAAATATGTAAAATATTATGTATTAATAAAATTAAATAAAAATAAAATATAGAGTCTCCCATAAATAAAAAAAAGAACTAGTAAGAATCCTGAAGGACTGCAGTCAAGGTAGTAGTCTCTGTCCCGGGTTTGGTCTGTATTATTTTCTCATTCTCTCCTAATACACTTACACATGCTGTTTGTGCTGGGGTGCCCACATCTTACTTTTCGGTTTTACTTCTGAAAGTGTCTGTGTACTTTTCTAAGTACAGATTCAAGACATACATCTTCATCAGTTAATTTTAATGAGTGCCTTGCTTTCTTTTTAGGATCTTTGCAAAACGCTAGTAGTTTCATTTTCTAAATACAGTGACTGGCTCTAGCTCATTTCAGTACTATTTCTGAAGCCTAACTGTTCCTCGATACTTTCTCTTTAATAGCTCTGTTCTTCCTACCAGATCACGATTCTTCATTATCCTGCCCTTCCACATGGCAACTGAGAAAGGGCATTTATTTAAAAATGTTTAATATCCTTTTCTTTAACAACCACAATATCACTTTCCAAGTGGAATACATGGAGCAAAAGAATACGGCCAGCATGAACAGGAAATAACACATCACATATCAAAGATAAGTCCATCTGGAAAATATATCAAAATAGCCATGCACTTATTGAAATTTCAAGACAAAAAATAATGCGGAATACCAGCTCTTCTCTCATGTCTGTACATTTGTTTAACTATAGCATGTGCCTACAGAGGTAAGCCTGGAAAGAAAAGGAAGTTTTTTTTGTTTTTTGCCATTGTCGCTTTTAATTTTAGGCAGCTTAGTTATATTTCAGAAATATAAATCTAGGTAATATCTCAGGAAGAAAGCTTGATATTAAAGGAAACCAGCTAGCACACTGGTATCTTCTAGAAGGTAGAGTGATCTGGTAGTGTCTGCCAGCACCTGATATATTGTACTGTCAATAGAAATGGGAAAGGAACTAACATTTTTAAGAGCTTACTAGGCAAAGCACCATAAAGCAGTCATCATTACTTTTCAACCCAACTGCTACGCCCCTCACAGTTTTTTTTTTTTTGCCCTCCCCACACGAAGAAGAAAAATGCTTAGTATTCGTTTACCCAGGCTTACCTGCAACCCAGAAATAGTTATGTAACCAAATGAAGGCTATTGGTGTCAGAATGGATGCTACTGGCCATCTAGGAAGGATTCTTTATGATGAGAGACAATCAAAGATAAATGCCTACACTTCTACTTTGGACATTGTCATGTAAGGTTGTAACACCTGGAGCTACTGCGGTCAAGAGAATCACAGAGAAATTGACCTACATCTCTGATGCCATCCACCTTTTGCACCAACCCAGGGAATCCCTACGTCTGCATTTATTGTTCTTGGAGAAAAATAAACTCCTTGAGTTGAAGTCATTTTCTGTTGAGAATTTTGTTTCTGGCAATCACATGCATGCTAACCAAACAACATTGTGCCAGACACTTGTGATATGATCCCTTTTGATGCTTATCATCATCCTGTTAGCTAAGCATTATTCTTTCATTTTAGAGATGAGGAAACTGAGGCTTAAAAAGATGGAAGGGCTTGTCCAGTATCCCATAGCTCTTATGTACGGAATTCAGAGTTTGAATCCCTGTGCCTGTGCCTGGAGCACTTGTGCCTCTCCACTTACTCACTTTTTGCCATTCTGTTACGTTACACTGACTCTCTGTACGGCAAATATTGACTGACTGAGTTAGTATTTGAATCTGGCAGGGAGAGTGTAGGCAGGTGTCTGTTCTGAAACTATGGAAAGCACTATAAGAAGTAAGGATTGATCACAAAGACAATTTTTGTTGCAAGACATTAAAAAAACTGAGAATAATTGTAGATATGTTTCTTTTAGGGTAAGAGGGCTGAGGGATATTTATTCTCAGTTATAATTAAATATGGGTTTACAAATAGAAACTTAACTTTGCAAATATTACTTGGAGACTACATGACTGCAAGACTTTCCACCACGCTTTCCATCTTCATTAGGGCTCTCTCTCTGGTCATCAATCCTTGAGTTTCTCACAAGTTCCACCTTGGCTGGAATTATTTTGAAATCTGCCTCTAGTAAATGCTGAATGTTTTCAGGTCCTCTCAATTAGAAATTCCACAGAATCCCTGTAAAATGGGAGAGAAAGAAATAAGAGCAGAGGATATAATACTTCTTTTTCAATACTGCTTGAATTTTTAAAGGGATTGTCTCAGCAAATCCAGAGATCTTGGAAGTAATACTGGTTTGTGTGTTTAATAGCCCTTTTCTAGATGAAATCTTGGAAGATGTAAGATTTTCTTGGTGGCTTCTCCTTCTCTTTGCTCTCCCAAATGAGGGGACCACTCTTTCATTAGCTTGAATATTGAAAATTTCAAAACACCTTTCGGGCCTCTTTCATTTGCATCAGCCATATTCTTACTGCATAAAAATCCTTCTTTGGGAATTTTTCTTTTCTACCCTTTTCTTCCTAAACCTCATCTGTAATGCCCTATTGGTAAACTAATTTTAACTAATGTGTTAATTGTGATTCAAATATAAATGATTAGCTCATGTACATGTACAAAGTTATACACTCACTAGACCTTACTCCAGAGTAATAACTTCCTTGTTTTGCAAATTTCAGTCCAAGTCAGAGATTTCTCTAAGGGAGCCAAAATGTTGCCATACGGATGTTTGCCTTCCATACCAGCCAGCCCCAAAGTTTGGCAGTATGTCCAGGAGCCTTAAAACAAAAACTGTAAAGTGAACAGGAAAATATATTACTATAGTGTATTCTTTAATAAAAAATAGAATCTTGGGAAAACATTGGCTTAAGAAAGTCTTTATAATGTAAAAAAAAAAAAAACAAAAAAAAAAAACTAAGCCACTGTTAATTTCCTAAACTCACTAAATTAACACTAAAAGCAACCAGAGTGGAAAAAACAAACAAATCCAATTCTCACTATTTCCAGACGAAGTCCCTGGTGTCTGTAACTGGAAGTATTGAGGTAATTTAGTGGTCTCTTCGCTTTTACTCTTACCAGTACATACCTCCTCTTCTCAGTCTAGTCTCAAAATAGCAGCCTGAATTATCTATACCTCTAAAAATGAAATGAAATCAAGACATGCCTCTGCTCAAAATCCTTTAATGGTTCTCCTGCTCACTCTGGATAAAGGACAAATTTCTGACAATGACTTCAGGACCATTTGCTCTCACCCGATTCTTCTGCATCCCCAACTTCTAGTCTTTCTTGCTACTACAGTCACACTGGCTTCCTTCTTTTCACAGAAACATCAGACATCTCCTGCCTCAGCCCTTAGCTACTTTCCTTGCTCAACTCCTGTCTTCTTCATGAAGGCCCCATCACCCTATTTAAAATTTCAAAGCCCCCATTGACCAAATGCCCCTCCCCAACACTCTGTCCGGCTTCCTGGCTTCATTTTTCTCTACAGCATTCCATAGCAAATATCACATACTGTACATTTCACTTATTTATTTATTTGTTGTTTTCCTGTTGTGTTGTCCCAGATTCCTGAATAGAACACAGCTCTATGAAGGTTTTGTCTGTTTATTTTAATGCTGTATCTACTGTGCCTGTTACATATGAAGTCCTCAATAACTATTTGTAAAATGAGTAATCCTTCCACCTGCCTAGTCAGGTGGAACTATTTTTTTTTTTCTTTTTTTTAGAGACAGAGACTTGCTCTGTCACCAGGCGCCAGGCTGGAGTGCAATGGCACGATCTCAGCTCACTGCAACCTCCACCTCCCGGGTTCAAGCAATTCTGCCTCAGCCTCCCGCGTAGCTGGGACTACAGACGTGCACCACCACTCCCAGCTGATTTTTATATTTTAGTAGAGATCAGGTTTCACTATGTTGGCCAGGATGGTCTTGAGCTCATGACCTCGTGATCCACCCGCCTTGGCCTCCCAAAGTGCTGGGATTATAGGCGTGAGCCACCGCGCCCGGCCCGGAACTATTTTATAGTTGTAAAACTACAATATTACTTTGCTCTAAATAACTTAAGCAGATAAATAATTTATTGAAACGAGATTGTCAGGCTAAATAACCAGACTTAGAGAACTCCTGAAACTAAAAATCTTCTCTGGAATTAAAGGAGCTGGGCAGCAGGACACCTAGGCATCAGGTGTGGGGCCATTCTCACCCAGGATGATCTTCACTCATCTTCAGCTAAGGACATGCCTAGATTTCTGCCATTTATCTTCATCACCATGAGCAATCACTAAGTGACCCTGCATCTTTGCACACTTCCTCTAGAGCCGGTGTGTCTGTGCCAGGCCTAGGTCACATGTCAACAATCCAGCTGTTAATGGCCAGAGGAGATAATATGTAACCCCTGTCAGCTGCCAAGGGAAAGGCTGAATTCTGCTCCCCACCAAAATGTATGTAATGAGGGATTTTTTTGTCATATGAACAGATTTGTATCATGAGCAGCCAGAAAAACAAAACACGTACAAAAATGCACCTAATTGTAATCTATAATTATACATAAAAGTGCCTTTTATTTGCTTTATTTAGTTTTCTTTAGTTAATTGTTTTTTAAAATTTCCTGGCAATGCAAATAGATATATTAGCTCATTTGATGACTTTGGCTAGGGAAAATTAACTCTAAGCCATATTAAGGTAATAAAAATTTTAGCCAGACCTCTATTTTTCCCTTGACACAGCCTATAATTTGTGGTCTGTCAGTACTTACATACTAGAAGAAGATATAAGTGAATTGAGAGGCCTTCAGTGACCTATGTGACCTCTTCAGAGTAAACTTATGCAAAGGCTGTGATACCTTTTGTGTTTACTGAATTTTGCATAATAAAATGAACTGCAACAATGAAAAGCAGATGCTCATCTGACTAAATCATTACTCATTCTATTCCCCACAGAGAAGCAGTCATGCATAGTATTGAACTACAGTTCAGATTTATTGCACAAGTACTTTTATTTGGTATGGGAGTGCTCCAAAGATGAAAGCAACAGTTTCTCCCATTTTACAGGTCCTTTATCAATATGACTTCTCTATTGATCTCATCAGACTCACTCGGAGACGGAGCTAGCCCTGGTGACTTGTCTTCACTCATAGATTATTGCAGAGGTGACATATGTAACTCTCTGGCATAGTCCTTAAGTCCTGTGTAGTTCCTTGTCATGACCTCTCTTGGAAGCCAGCTACCATGTAAGGAAGTCTGGATTATGCACTTGAGGAAGTAACATGGGGAGAAAGGCCTTGGAGGATAGAGGCATTACACACACCAGTCAGCATCAACTGCCATACAGTGTGGGTGGGGCCATCTTAGTGTTCCATTCCCAATTGAGCCACCAGTGGAATTTAGTCACATGATCAGCTCAGTTGATACCTTGGGGAGTAGAAGAACCAAATCTCTGAGCCAAGCCCATGTGCAAAATAATAATAAATAATAAATTGTTGTAGTCTCAAACCAATATGTTTTGGAATGGTTGGGTATACAACAATAAAAAGCTGAAATATTTAGAATATAAAACTTTTATGAATTTAATGACATTAAAATTTCCTTTGAAAAACCATTAGGAAATGTCTACCTTCTTTTGGGTAAAGGAAGAATGCAGCAGGCGAAAATTATCTGCCTCCAGTTGAGCCATACTTACGGACACATCTCAAGTCACTTCTATCCTAGTTCCAACATCCTAGGCAGGAATGATGTAATCTACTACCCTTCAGGTCCACAGTAACTTATCTGACCAGTAGATCCTTCTCTAATGTCTGAGGGTATCATTTAGCTTCTGTGATGAATCAATGCTGTAATAGAAAAGGGAGACAGGACTGCTCTCTGATGATGCAGATGTTTTGACTGACCTGAAGAGATACTGATTCCTTTCCTATCAACCGCCATGCTTCACTCTCCTTCCACTCCTTAACTCTACAATGGAATCTTTTAGTTATGTCATATAGTAAGAACTTTAGTCCAATTAGATGGGGTATGCATGGCAACAGTAGGATGATGGAGGAGATATTCGGACACAAATAATTCTACCAGGTTGGAAGTATTTTTTTAAAAAACATTAGCTTTATAGCAAACTTCACAATGGCCCAAATTTTAGAACTATTCCAGGTAGCCATTTCAATGTAGTTTGGATATCAGCCATTTAATTTAGATTCAGTCAATATTATAATAAAATAATAATAATTAGTTATTACTGTTTATTTTTAAAATTTCTTTTGAGTTAAAATATTTAGTCTGCCATTTTGCTGTATTTCTTTTTTATTTGTTTGTTTTTATTGTGATCAAAACATTTAACATGAGATCTATCTTCTTTGCTATATTTCTTAAGGCAAGTTTTATATCCATTGTTTCCAGAACATTTCTGGTGTAGCTACACTTTCAAAAATCTTTGTTAAATCTCCCAATAGTTATGTTAAAGAGGCAAACTTAAGTAACATACATTTAAGTGAGGCAGTTTTGAGAAATTGAACTATGATTTTCATAGTGAGTTTTGCTCATGTACCTAGATGACGTTACTATCAATTAAGAAATAAATTGTTATTGCATGTCTACAAGACACCAGTTCTAGGACAGGCAATTTGAAAAATATGTTAGAAATGTTAGATGTGGTTCCTTCCATAAAAGAATTAACATTCCTTTCAAAGGAGAAAAGCCTTAAACAAGATATGATGACTGTTCAGAATAAGAAAGTGCCTGGGTTTAGGTTCCACTCTACCACTTTAGGGAAGTACTACTCAATGCCTCCATTACCTCCTTTGTAAAATGAGGTAATACTTAGATAATCCATGTAGAATATTTGGGGACATAATGAATATTCATTCACATAAACTCTTGTTGCTATTAGATACTTTTACACCACTGAGAAGTGGACATCTCCTTGGTCACGTTGTTTTGGCTTAGTATTCTACATCTCACTGTCCACATCTGTGAAAAGGCATGTTTCTGCTGATATTCATCAGTGCTAAAACTCAATTTCATATATCAATTTTAGAAAAAGAGGAATAACTTACTAAAATTTTTGGCATGACTTGTGATCCTTATTATTATAATAAATAACATTTTAAAATCATATATATGTAAAGATGCTTTCTTTTAAAATAATTTTGTTTTCTCTCTTTAAAATAAAAATATTATTCAAAAACCTTAAAAACTGAAGGAATTGGAACTTTTGTTCATTTAATTTATGTTGTCATTAAATCTGGATGTCATGAATTAAGTTCTAAATATATCAAAATCAATGATTGTATTGATAGTTCAATCAGTAATGTAGTTACTTGCTTATTTAACTAACAGGGTTTTTATTTCTCTTGATTAAATCACCTATTACATTTAAACTTAATTTTTTGAGAACATAAAATGATACATTATGTATTTCATTCTTAGCTCTCCAAAATACTAGTTTTTGTTTTGTCTTATGTTAGTACATTAGATGAACTTGGTGAAGCCATTAGTCATCAGTTAAATGAAACTCCTAAAAACTGACCTATCATAGCAGTTATATATGCCTAATAACTTATTGGTAGAAGTTAATCAGTGGCAAATTCATCTTAAAAGAGGAGTTATAAGTTCAAATACTTTATTAACTATACATCCTTGAGAAGTTATTTTTCTGTACTTGCTGGGGTTTTTGTTATTAATTCAGGTCTTTTTTAGACGGAATCTCACTCTGTTGCCAGACTGGAGTGCAGGGGTGTGATCTCAGCTCGCTGCAAACTCTGCCTCCTTGGTTGAAGCGATTCTCCTTCCTCAGCCTCCCAAGTAGCTGGGACTACAGGTGCGCCTTACCAGACCAAGCTAATTTGTTTGTATTTTTAGTAGAGATGGGGTTTTACCATGTTGGCCACAATGGTCTCGATCTCTCGACCTCATGATCCGCCCAACTCGGCCTCCCAAAGTGCTGGGATTACAGGCATGAGCCACAGTGCCCAGCCAATCCTGGTTCTATGAAAGGAATTAGCATTTCCTCCCAGTGCCTGTTTTGTTACAAGTATATTATACCGAACAAGGGTCACTATTAATAACCATTTGATTAAAAAGGTTTCATTTATTTTTTATGCACCATTGTTTGCTTTTAGAAGATGAATAATCTACCTTCCCTGATAATTGAGCAATTTGAGGAATGGGGAGGGGGAGGTGGGTAATTTTTTTTTAAATCTTGTCTTCTAAATTTAACAATAGTATGTCTCCATTGTAATTTATCACAAAAGTTTTCAGAAAGTAATTTGATCAAATAACAGGTTGATGAATTAGCAACTCTTGTGAGCTCATAGCCACAGAGGTTTACAGCTTGCCATTCTAAATTAAAAGAATAAAAGATTGTCTTTGAAGATTTTCTGGTAAGTTGCCCAGTCAAATTTTGTCACATCACTGATATGTTTTTATCATGTGTTTTGTAAAAAAGTAAGAATTATAAAAAACTATATATAATGATTTTAGACAAATTAAAATTAAAAACTTTCCCATAAAAAACTATAGTCCTTTATAACATAGTGCAAAATGACTTATCTATCTTCAGAAAATGCAAGTATACTCAAAGCAAATCTTTGGGGAAAAAATTAAAAATTAAATTTTAATTATTTATGGAATGGTAAAGCATTGTTTTTTTTGGTCCAAAAAGCCCTAGGAAAGAAGCATTACATTCCCACATTTTAAGCTGTTACCTATAAAAAAGGACTACTTTAAATAGAATAGCACTTTATGCATTAGTATTAATGAGTATTATTAGTAGTATTTTTTTACTATTTTTGGATAACAAAACCTGTGAAAATATCTCTGATCAGTAAAATCTGGACATATTTTAAGTCACGGAACAGTAACTTTAAAAATCCTATAATTAAAATGAGCTATGTTTCATAAAGGTATGATGGACTATAAGAAGAGACAAGACTTTAAATGTTTGAGATACTAAGATTCTGTTCTCTAATTCCAGTTTTTAAAGATGTGCTGAAATAACACCATATTGATTCTATAGTCTGTAAAGAAACAAAAATAAACTAATGTAACCAAATTTTATTTATTTAGACTGTATATAAGTGCATCCATGCTAAGATACTATTTATTAGGTAAAGATTTGAAAAAATGTATTAAGATAGGGAAAAGTAATCTGATTATAATAACTTAAAACATCTTTTAAAAATGCTTGAGTTTTAATAGAAATAAAAGTAAAGGCATTTTCTAATTCCCTCAATAAGCAAAAAAAAAGAAAAAAAAAAAGAAGAATAACATTCAGATCAATGTATGCTAGCTACATGAGAAAATTATGATACCAATTCTTGCTGAAGAATGCGATTTTTCTATCAAATTTTTTTTTAGATTGTTTCAATTTGCTGGGCTGTTTAAATGGCTTTTCTGGTCCAACTTTTCTGAAACGTTTTCTCTACTTTACTGGAGTAAATTTCAGCTCATGTCTATCTTGAATGTACAGTAATGCCCTTTACTTTGTCAGAAAAAAAAAATCGATAGATTTTAATCTATTAAACTTAGGAGCAGCTGTTCTGAAAATGCAGCCTCTCTGCTATGGTGGAGATTTAAGGCTATCACACAAAAATAAAACAACTCCAGGTTAATTCAATGGAAAATTGTATGGGAACATCAGTGCAACAGTAAGCACTGTGATTCCATTATTTATTAAACATATTTCCAGAAAAACCACTACTTATGTGCAGAAGCCAGTGAACACTACCAGGATCTACAAAGCATTTCTAACCATGGTGCTTTGCACTAATCTAATCTCAAGAAAGACTCCAGGTTTCAATTCAATTCTGCAAATATTTGTTGAGTGAGAGCATTCAATATTTCTTGTACAGGTGAACCCAGCACCCTGCCACAGGCCCTGCTTTGACAAAGTTCTGAAATCTATATTTAACCTTAGGGAAAGCTTTTAAACTACCTGGGCCCCAATTTCTTCATCTGTAAAATGAAGAGAATGGATTAAACAATATCTAAGATTTTAAAATTCTATGATTATGGGATTGGCTTGGACATAGGGATGTCAGATTATCCTTTGCTTTTAATCTTTGCCTTTACCTCACTAACAGGATAGACACAGAGAGGCCACCCATTCCATTTGATGTAAGATACAACAGTCATTAGAGGAAGGAGGGAATGTGGTCAGCGAGGCAGGCAAGTACTGTGGTGGAGAGCGTGGCCTAGGGAGTGGGACCACTTGGGCTGGGGCTCTGCCCTTATCAATCATATCATTTGGAACAGTTACTTTACCTCTTGGGGCTTCAGAGTCTTAATTTGTAAAATGGGGATAATACTTGTATTTACCTTATAGAGCTGTTGTAAAGATTAAATGAGTTAATGCATGTAAAGCACTTAGAACAGTGCCTAACACAGAGTACATATTCAGTAGGATTAGCTATTACTATTCTGGTCCAAGGAACAGATGTCAATGGCTTAGTTCAAATCTAAGCGCTAACATTGACTAGGACATTGCTTAGTTGCTTTAATTAATAATAGCCGCCTCACATGATTATCTATAGATTTATATATAAATATCTATATCTCATCAGCAACAGTAACTGACATAAAATACATAAATTGATAAGCAGGGGAGCCAAGATTACATATAACTACACTCTTGCCTAACACATAGTAACACCAGGAACTTAAACATTGGGAAATGAGCTAAAAAATGTATGCACGTACAGAAGTCTTTAGGCATTGTATTTTATATATGACAGGTTTATAAATGTAATTGTAGTGAGTTTTTGCAAAATAAATATTCAGAGCAAGAATGTATAGCCTTTAATAACATGTAGAATATATAGCAAATGTTCAATAAATATTACTATTTATTGTTATTAAATCCTCTTTCTACAGAGCTGAAACAGTCTTCCTTGGTTTCAATTAAAAAGTTAACTTTAATATATAATAAAATCATATTCAATAATGGAATAAATTTTTACATAGTAAAGTTTAAGGAGAAAATTGTTTTCTCATGACATAGTTAAACCTATGTCACAAATATGACACAGTAGCTTGAAGGATTAAAGGAAAATTAACAATTACAGCTTAACAAAATAGGATTCACTGAAATGAAAAGATATTCTACTTCAATTAAGTCATTTAATCAATTGAATCCCCAGTAGTGTATAAAAGAATAACTGACAAGTACTTTGCCTGCTAAACTTCTCTGTACTCTTTGCAGAAACCACTGTTTTTTAAAAAAGAGTTCACTTTCACTGGGCTAAAAATTGAAGTTACAAGTACATCAAAATCATTGTCTAAAGAAACTGTTGCCCATGAATTGACACACAGTGTAATGAAAGAGGATGTATGTCAAACTCCATTAGTAAGTCTTCAGAGAATGTACATGCTATTCAATTAGGTTAATAATATGTACAGTCAGTAACAGACTTTCTACAAAATTCTTTTATAGAAAGATATTATGTCACATCTACATGAAAGAATTTGTATAACCAAATATGAATGCCAGTTAGCACAAACAAGTCAGGATAAATATTACAACTTACTGTTGGAAGTAAGGCCCTGATAGCATTAGACTCTATAGTTAGATGCATGATGCCGAAAGAGATAGCAAAACAACCATTGACTCCAGTGGCTTTCTTTTATTTACTTTTTGCCTTTCTACATATGCTGCAACAATATGTTTGCAATATATATGCAATATATAGCACACACATACTTAAAATTGGGAGTAATTCATCTACGTGTAACATCTTTCCTTTCCCATTGGAAAGGACTAAAATAGATAAGAAGTGGCATTATTGGGGAGAAATTTTGCTTTCAGCTAAGGTAGAATAAAAAAGATCGAATTTACTCTTTTAATGGAAACTACTAACAGCCCAGCAAAAAAAATAAAACAATCATTTTTAGCCATTGGACAACAGGCAGTGCAGAACAATGATCCCCAACTTACAGCCTAGAAAGAGTTTTCATGATGCCATGAAGAGACAGAAAACCCAAGTGGAGCTTGGAACTCTCCCAGAGTTGAGGAGACAGAGGTGAGAGTCTTGGGAAGGCAAGTTGATTAGAATTTTCAGGACAAAGTTCCAGAAAGGAGAAAATTGCAGAGAGTAAGAAAGCTCCAGGGATCTGCAGAGGGTCCCCCTCCAGTCTTTGGCTCAGTACTAATCAGCACATGTGAGAAGAAAACTTCAAATTTATGGATGACACCACCCAACCAAAAGGAGCAGAGGAAACAACTCCTGAAATGTGCAAAGTCCCAGGCAAAGCTTGTGTTTCCACCAGCCAGTGTGGAAAATATCATAAGTCATAGGACAATAGGAAATCAGAAGTGTATTGCCTTAAAAGTGGGACAGAATCAGCCCTAGATTAAAGACTAGTCTGTTCCTGCCTAACGAAGTTTTAAAGCAAGCTTCTGGGTTTTTTTTCTGGTTTTAAAATATTTTTATTTTGGCATTTAATTTAATTTACATAGTTATGGGGTACTGAGTGATATTTCAATACATGTATATAAAATATAATGACCAATTAATTAGCCTATCCATTTATCATTTGTTGGAGACACTCAAAATCCTTTCTTCTGGCTACTTAAAAGTATGCAATGTATTATCATTAACTATGCTCACCCTACAGTGCTATAGAACACTAGAATTTATTTATAAATAACTGAATCTCAGATCAAGGCTCAGATGATATTTATAAGAATACAAAAGTTTCCAATACTCCCAAAGGTAGAATTTACTATCATGTCTAGCATTCAATAAAAAATTACCAGCTATGCGAATAAATGGAAGTAATTCACAATGTGGATGAAAATCCACCAGTAGAAACAGATCCAGAAATTGCATAAATTATATGATTATTAACCAAGAGCATTGTAACTATTACTATAACTATTTTATATAATTATAGGCATTTTATGTGTTTAAGAAGCTAGAGGAAAGATTGAACATGTTGAGTTGATACATGGAGGATATAAACAAGGCCCAGATTGAAGTCCTAAAAATATCTGAGGTAAAAATAATATTTAATGAGATTAATAACAAATTAGACACTGCACAAGAAAAGATTAGTAACCTGAGGACATAACAGTTAAAATTGAAGAAAGGAAAAAGGACTGGAAAACAGATGAACAGAGCATCAGAGAACTGTGAGACAACTTCAAGTGACCTAATATATGTGAAATTGGACTCCGTCAATGAGAAGGGGAAGAGGAGGAACAGAAAAATATTTTTTAAATTATGGTCTAAAATTCTCCAATTTTGACAAAAACTATAAACTGATAGATTCAAGAAGCTCAATGCATGCTGAGTACAAGAAATAAGAAGAAAACTATACTAAGGTACACCGTAATCAAATAGTTTAAAAGTGGTGATAAAAAGAAAATCTTAAAAGCAGCCAGAGGGGCTGGGCACAGTGGCTCACACCTGTAATCCCAGCACTTCGGGAGGCCAACGTGGGTGCATGACTTTAGGCCACGAGTTCACGACCAGCCTGGCCAACATGGTGAAATCCCATATCTGCTAAAAAGGAAATAGTTGGGCCCGGTGGCACACGCCTGTAGTCCCCGCTACTCAGGAGGCTGAAGCAGGAGAGTCGCTTGAACACAGGAAGTGGAGGTTGCAGTGAGCTGAGATCGTGACACCACACTCCAAACTCTGTCTCAAAATAAATGATAAAACAAATAAATAGAAGCAATCAAAAAAGGGAAAATTTATGTACAGAACAGGAAAAAAGATAAAAGACAACAGATTTCTTCTTGGAAACGATGTGAGCCAGAAGATAGAGACACATCTTTAAACTACCGAAAAAAAAAAAAGAAATCCCATGAACATAAAATTCTATACACAGCACAATATGTTTGAAAATGGAAAACAAATGACATCCTTAGATACAGAAAACAGTAAAATAATTAATCACCAGCAGAAATGTCAACAGTAGTTCCTCCAGAAGAAGAAAAATGATATGAGATGGAAAGCTCATTCACACAAAAAATTGAAGAGCACTGGAAATGTTAAATATATAAGTATAAAAGACATTTTTTCCTTTTATTTTCATAATTTCTTTAAAGCTAATTGTTTAAAGCAAAAGTAGTAACAATGTATCATGAGTTAAAACGTATGCAAAAGTAACATGAAAGTATGCTGTCATATGGTACTTATACTATATGTAAAACGGAATAATATCACTTGAAGGTAGACCGTGATAATTTAAGGATATATATTATAAACCCTAAAGTCACACTAAAAAATATAATAAAGCAAGGAGTCATGTAAAAGTAGACAGAATATGAGATAAAATGAGAAAAAAATAACATCATAGGTATAACAAGTGTCAACTTTCACAGTTAAGAATTAGGTTTTCCAAAAATACGTTACTCTTGTCTGCTACTTTAGCTCATGGGCCTGTCTTGGCATTTCAAGGAGCCTTAGCTACATGTAGCTTAACATGTATACTCTTTTAAGCAAATTCAATCCACCCAGGAGTCTTTTTCCTTTCTTCTTTCCTGATGTGTCCCTGAATTATTCTTGTTCCTGAGGATATTGTTCTGATGTCAATGAGAGCAAGCCCCTGAACCAGACCTTTGGGTCTGAATTTAATTCTATGCTAACTCTATTATTACTTACCTGCTGTAGGCTGATTACTTAACCTTTTTATTTTTTGGTGCTTTTTCACCTGTAAAAAAGGGGATAATAGCAGCTACTTTGAAGGATTACTGTGAAGATTTAATAGGTAACATATATAGCTGGTCCAAAGGTAGTGAGTTATCTCAATTGATTATTCAGTCAATTATAGATCAAACTTTTTGTTCTACTCTTCCACATTATCACTGCTGCACTTGATGTCTTAAGGACATAACATGTGAAAGCACTTAGTACAATACTCTTTGTCAAGCCCTAAATGAGTGGCACTTTTATTCTTATCTATGTATAATATTCTCTGCCCTGCTGCAGCCACATAACTGTTGATTTTGCCTTTTGTCTTCATAAGATGGCACCAGCTCAGTCAGTACTTCCACACTTCCTTTGTAGGTTTCAGAAATATTTTTGCACTATTTACAGGCTGGGATGTTCCAGGATTCAGTGGCACAGACTTCCAGCTTCCTGGATCCTTCACTCCACCATTGCTTCTCTACTGCTCTGTCAGAAACATCCACTCTTCCCAGGCCAAACTGTACAAAGTAAGATAGAAATTCTAACCATGCTTTTCTGAGCCATCAGGACCTGACTTTCTGACTTTCAAACTAATATTTTTGATAGGAGCTTTTTAAAAATTCTATTTGGAAATTCAATTCTAAGTAGTGACTTCTGTTATTTTAGCTATCCTGTACACAACAGTCACTGCATGTGACTAGTGACCCTCTGCCTACATGCTGAGGGCTATAATAGAAGTAAGAAGGGTGGCAGGAAGAAACCTAGTAATATGGTCAAGGACTGTCTGCTCCCTAGAGGCAGCATAAAAGTTAATTGTTAATTTTAACCGTTACTAGCAACAGATTAATTATGGTGTATTGGAAAGTAATTGGTATCCACCATAGTGCCTTGATGCCACAGTGAACTGCTGCCTGTGCACCAAACACAGGAAGAGATATAGAAACATCTGAAAGGTCCCTGAGGTACCATAGCTACTGAGGTGGCCCTTAATATTGCTGGAAGCTGCAGCTGCCTCTTGATTCAGTCTAGAAAAACTGAAGTCCATAAGACAACAGGTTATCAGTTGAGTTTCAGCTCCATTGTGAACAACTCCATGGAACAATTTCTGCTTATTGGAGTTGGAAACATCTTCCCTTGTCCTTCTTTTATGGTAATTATCTCCTCTGCTAGTCTAGGAGCCCTTTGAGCAGGGAGACTTATCCACACCTTGACATTCCCCTTAGGGCCTCGTAGGATCTTAAAGAAAGCTGCTACTGACACCACCACCACTATATATGAAGAGACCATCCCAGACACTGCTCCAGGGGCTCCACAATTATAATTCCATTTACTCCTCACAGGCCACTCTAAGTTATGTATCGCTTTTCTATTGATGGGTAGAATGATTGAAGTTCTAAGTAGTTGTGAGATTGTGCAAGGGCACAAAGCATGGGGCAACATTGTACCCAAACCTGTGTGACTCTCATACCTTATTTGCTGTCACTGTGATAAACTATTTTCTTCACATAACACCTCTCAATGGTGACTGTTTATTAGCTTGTCTGCTTGCACTGTATTCATACACAAACCTGGTGGTTAGACTGTCTTTGGAGGGAATTTGAACACAAGAGAGTAGAGAAAAGCTTTGTGGCTTTCAAGATAATAAAAGCAAGTGGTATTGCCAAATATACAGTCCATTGCTTTAGAAATTTTACAAAGAACAGTCAATGATAATTTTACATACATCTAGTGAAAAAATGATAAAATTTTGTTCCAAGTTTTATAGCTAGAGGTGAAAAGACTTCACAGAAAGTTGTCTGAATATTCCTAATGTTTTCATTCTACAATAGCCAAAGTCATATTTATTATTTTCATAGAAAGTAAGAAGTTTGGGATCATAGTTATTAATTTTGGTCTGGAACTTCTGGCCTATGGCCCGTGTTTTAGAACTGTTAGATTGCACTGTACTCCAAAGAGACATGTGACCAGGGAGCAAAACCAGATGGAGAAGTAGGCAAGGCCTATGTTCTGCTGAACTCACTTCTCTCTTATGAAGCCTTTTTCTCTTTTTACAGGCGCATCTCTCTCTGACCTCCCCTGCTGCCCCAGTTCTCAGTGCTCTGCTCTGCACCTCCAACAGAAAATAACTCATTAGTGCTATCAGAAAAATTTGTCTGCATTAGACATTTCTGAGACTTTATAACTACCACAAAGGCAGTAACTCGAAATAGTCTTTGGTGATACAGATGACTAATAGTGGTATTTCAACTTCTGTGTCTTCTGATTAAAGGGATTATTTTGGTGCTAAATTATACTCTTTAAAGGGCAAATTGTATTACTAAATCTACCACTTGCCCTCTCTTCTCAGGTGGCCTTGGTTAACACTACAAAGATGATAGAAAAACAGTTTTCCAGTAACCGTCTAAGAGACAATGCACAATTCCAAATTTGATTCCACCCTAGTGTAGAGGTTGAGGAGTTGCTAATAGTAGAGCTCAATGAATGGAAAATTGCAAGGTGGTTTATCATTTAGGATGGGCTGCTGCTCCTCTCGCTGCTGACCTTGCTGCTGACTTCACCACTTCTCCCAATATATGTTAGCTGAGTAGACTTTTGGCTGCAGAACATGCAAAAATCATATAATCAATTAAGCAATCAATCAACAAATGTATAGTGGCCTTCTGCAATTTGCAAGACTCTGTGGCAAATTGTATAAGGTATGCAAAGATGATTTATGAAGCAATATTCCTATTTTTAAGGAGTATATGATAACTACCAAATGAAGAGTGAACATGATATATGCTACAGGAGTCAGAAGAGAAAGCTACTCCTGTGGCTGAGCTTATAAAGAAAGTTTTGGTTTTTAGCAGCATTTGCTATATCAAGTAATATTGTAGGAAAATAAAATAATTTTTAAATGGAATACTTTCTTCATGCCGGGCACTGTGTTAAGCTGTTTACACAGATAGTATGCAGAAAACTTAGATGAGTACATGGCACATGGTAAATGCTCAATGAATATTACCTTTTGTTTTTATCATTGCATTAATCCTTCCATACCCTTTGAATAGGAGCTATTATTTCCCCCATACTGTAATTGACAAAATAGAGGCAAATTAAGGTTATGTAACTTGGTATAAGCTAGTAAGTGTGAATATAGATACGGACTCCAGAGTCAATAAAGTTGATAAGTAAGGCAGAAGCTGGGGACTGGGGGTGGGGTTTATATCCAAGGAGCACCAGAGATATGTGAATAGAAGTCATGAAGTTCCAATCCTGTTCAGGAGGTCAGAAAGTTAACTAGGGTAGAGAGGATAAAAAGCTATGAGAGGTCTGTCTAGAAAAATAGTTGAGAATGAATGAATAGGTTTGAATATTGACTGGGAGGGATTTTTTATTTTTGAGGTGGAGTCTTGATCTGTTGCCCAGGCTGGAGTGCAGTGGCGTGATCTCCCTTCACTGCAACCTCTGCCTTGCCGGTTCAAGCGATTCTCCTGCCTCAGCCTCTCAAATAGCTGGGATTACAGGCGTGTGCCACCACACCCAGCTAAATTTTTTTTGTATTTTTAGTAGAGATAGGGTTTCACCTTTTTGGCCAGGATGGTCACCCACCTTAGCCTCCCAGAGTGCTGGGATTACAGTCATGAGCCACTGCTCACATTTACTAGAGAGCCAATGGTTTTTATACACAGACATGCATGTACATGCACACACACTGACCTAAAGGAAATGAAGTTTTTGTGAAGATTAAGCTAGGGATATTATCTGGGCTAAGTTATCCATTAAGCACAGTAGGCACAGTGTCTAGAGCCCAAAGTACATTTAGTACATTTCAAATGTTTTATATTATTTTAAGTGAGAAGGACAAATGAATATAATAATAATAATAATAAGTACAGACTGAATTATGTTCATGTTTATACCAATTTAATCATAAAATCTAATTTTTAATTTTTTTTTCTGGACAGGGGAAAAGTGTCTGTGGCCCACAAAAGTCATGCTGCAGCCCTGGGTGATATGCTGAGTCATCTGGGGGTGAGGAATGACTAGGTACAAGTAAAACAGGGAACTACTAAAATCCTTATGCATGCAGGCTTTGACTAAGTTTGTGATCATGACAGTATAAAACCAAAGTCAAAGGCATTAAAAATAAAAAGCTTAGAAAAGTTAGCTGCCTCTATATGTATGGGTGTTCTGTGGAGTGTGAGATTATGAGTTATATCTTGGAACATAAAATGTAAATTTGATTCAAGATAGTAGGCAACTATATGCATTTACTTTCTTTGCATTTCAATGAGGCAGGCAGTTAGCAAAGGGGCATTATTACTTGCAGGTGGCTAAAAGCAATACAAATGGCCCTAGACAGGTTAGCATTCAGACCCATATCCCCAGTAGAAGAGAACTGTTACAACAAACTATAGCAATGAAGAAATTGCAGACATCCTGCTTTAGGCACAGATAAGAATGTAACAAAAGATAAACTAGGTGGCAACTGGTTAAATCCAAGATGGCCAAAAATGACTCACTGTTGATCCTTGGCTTCACTGTGCCCTGTTACCATAACATTTCCGTGAGGAAGCCTCCCACTCCTTTCGTGCACCTGATGCCATGACAGTTCCTAATTAACCATATTTAGTTAAGAAAAGGGTGGTACCTCTATTCCAGGTGTTGCCCACCCATTTCCTGGAAAACCCCTCCCCTAATTATAGAATACGCCATGCCTTCATTATGCTTGTCTATGTAATATATGAACCCTGACCACATTGAAAGTGTCATTCTTTTGAGTATGCCTGCACTTCTTGCTTTCAATCTGCAACAGAGCTTCTATACTTTGATTGTGGTCTTGCTTCCAAATTATTTTGTGTGTTGAACACAAGAAACTGAAATGGTCTTCTGGTAACACCAACATTTCTTGAAACAACAGAAGAGATATATTTTTCAAAATCTATGATAGTGCTGAAAAAGTAAAAGCCTGAAACAACAGACTAGAGAAAGTTCAGGGCTCTGATTGATTAAGGAAAATATCAAAGCTGCGAAACCTGAAATAAGCACAGGGAGAGTTGCAGAATTCAAGTCAGACTAAAGGAGCCTAAGAATAGAAACTTGCCATAAGATGGAGTGTAATAATTTCATTTAAAGGATTGTGGAACAACTAGATCAGTTCTATGTAGGGCAGCTGGCTGAAATGTTTGCCTCTGAGATATAAACCTAGCTTTCAAAACAAAGTAGAAAATCTGCCTGGTAAAGACAGTTGGTAAAATCTCAACATGACCTTGGTGTTGAAAACAAAATGCTGCAGAGACTGGGTGACTTTAAACCCACACAGATATGGAATAAGGATGGGAGAGAATAAATGGCTCAACATTGCAGTGAAATACAGTGTAGTGTTCTATTTTATTTCATATCTTGGCATTTGAAAGAAGTCCTACCTTGCTTGCCAGCTTTCCTACCCATGAACCCATCAGCCAGCATAATCTTGCCCTTTCAACTTCTGAGTCTAACCAGATTTCTCATTATTTAGGGGGATGATCTGGTAAAGAATCAGACATATACAACTTCTAAGAAAACCCATGTAGGTAGCTAATCAATCCAGTTCTTCATTTGCAAATCTGTAAGAACAAAAGAATTTAGGAAAAGGTGACAGCATTAAAGATAATCCAATAGAACAGCTGACCTGTAAAAATTTTAATTCATTCTTAGAAAGACTGAAGAGGCTATAAAAGACATGAGTCAAGAACAAGCTGCCAAGAAAAAAAAAAGATACAATAAGAGAATTTAAAAGAGCGTTCTTAGAAAATAAAATATGATTGCAAAAAAAAAACCACCAAGTACACGACACATACATATACATATAGGTGAAAAAAACAACTGATAGAGGATTCCCAGGCAAGATGACTGAATAGAAATAGCTTTAGTCTGCAACTGCCAGTCAGACCAATGCAGAAGGGGGATGACTTCTGCATTTCCAACTGAGATATCCAGTTCATCTCATTAGAACTGGTTAGGCAGTGGGTGCAGCCCACAGAGGGTGAGCAGAAGCAGGGTGGGGCATTGCCTCACTTGGGAAGTGAAAGGTCTGGAGAAACGCCCTCCCCTAGCCAAGGGAAACCGTAAGGAACTGTGCCATAAGGGACTGTGCAATCAGGCCCAGATACTACATTTTTCACATGGTCTTTGCAACCCACAAACCAGGAGATTCCCTGGGGTGCCTAAATCACCAGGGCCCTGGGTTTCAAGCACAAAACTGAGCAGCCGTTTGGGCAGACACCGAGCTAGCTGCAGGAGTTTTTTCTTGTACCTCAGTGGTGCCTGGAACATCATTGAGAGAGAAATGTTCACTCCTCTGGAAAAGGGGCTAAAGCCAGGGAGCAAAGTCATCTAGCTCAGTGGATCCTACCCTCGCAGAGCCCAACAAGCTAAGATCCACTGGCTTGAAATTCTTGCTGCCAGCACAGCAGTCTGAAGTCGACCTGGGACCCTCAAGTTTGGTGACAGGAAGGGCGTCTGCCTTTACTGCGGCTTAAGTAAGTAGGCAGCTTTCCCCTCATAAACAAAGCCACCGGAAAGTTTGAACTGGGTGGAGTCCACCACAGCTTCGAAAAGTTGCTGTAGGAACAGAAAACCGTACATTGCATGTTCTTACTCATAAGTGGGAATTGAACAAAGAGAGCACATGGACACAGGGAGGGGAACATCACACACTGGGGCCTGTTGAGGGGTGGGGGGTATAGGGGAGGGATAGCATTAGGAGAAATACCTAATGTAGATGATGGGTTGATGGGTGTAGTAAACCACCATGGGACATGTATACCTGTGTAACAATCCTGTACATTCTACACATGTATCCCAGAACTTAAAGTATAATAATAAACAAGCCATCCTATATCAAAAGAAAAAAAGCTGATACAGCTGAAGGTCATATTAATAATGTGGATGATAAAGTCTAGAACCTAAAGAAGACAAAGAGATGGAAATATTAAAGATAAATAAATTAGGAACCATGGAGAATAGTGCCAGGAAATTTAATAAGCACCTAAAAGAATGGAAAAAAAGAGGAAAGAACAAAACATAGAGGTAGAAATAACTAATGAAAAAAAAAATTCCTGATCTGAAGAAAGATCCAAGTAGTCAAATGGAAAGTCTTTGATGTACTCAACAGGAATAAGGAAATACATGCATATTCAGACACATCTTGATGAAACTTTTGAATTTCAAGGACAAGGAGGACATTTTTAAAGTTTTTGCAGAAAAAGAAATAAAGCAAATAGCTAAGAATCAGACTGATATGGTACTTTTCAGCCTTCACAATAATTGCTAGAAGAAATTCAACAATGGCCTCAATGTCCTGAAGGAAAAAGGATTTATAACTAGGACACTGTATCCAGCCATTATTTTTGCAGACATTTGGGTAACAAGGATTTTGTTGGATATGGAAAGCCACAGATTTTTTAATGTGCATTTTCAGGAAAAAATTAGTAGAGATGTATTTAATGAACTAAAAACCAATTTCAAAATTAATCCAAAAATTTGGATTAATTTTTATAATAAAAATTATAATGGTATATATTCCTGCATATGAATTGCAAAAAATCAGTTGACTATATTGTTAATTCTAAGCAATTATTGACAATTTGGACATTAATTTCAGTGTAGTTCATTACAAAAGGAATTTCTAGAAAAGGACATTTCATAAAACAAATAATGAATAAGTGTAATTATAAAATGATACATGGAAACTGTGGGGGATGGTTTAGTTGATACATGGGAACAAAAGTTTTTGTAAACCTAAAACTGCTCTTAAACATAAAGTCTACTAATTAAAAAAATGTAAGAGATGGAAGAAGAAGCAAAATAAAGGCATGTTAATGGTGTTTCTTTTTCAGAGGAGGGAAAATAGATACTTATTACATCTATTTCACTGAAAAACAAAGCTTGTATTTATATCTTAAGAAATTAAGATATACAGTGAAAATAATTGAAATAGCATTTAGAACTTCCAAACCACTAGAAATAAAAAGGGAGCATATAAAATGTGTTGCATTCAGTAGAAGTTCATAAAGTTAGTAAAAAAAAAAAAAAAAAAAAAAAAAAAAAAAAAAAAAAAAAAAAAAAAAAAAAAAAAAAAAAAAAAAAAAAAAAAAAAAAAAAAAAAAAAAAAAAAAAAAAAAAAAAAAAAAAAAAAAAAAAAAAA